>JAZHYW010029458.1:0-242041 GCA_037355805.1 Ixodes ricinus
CCACGTATTGCTCGTGAACAATGTGCCCGCAGCCTGAGTTGACGAAGTTGGACACTTGTCCCCCACCTCTAGTCCCCGACTTTTGTCACCAGCCGTTCGGAGCGCCAACGTTTTTGCACGCTACGGCTTGTCTTCGCCTCTATGGTCTTCGTTAACAGCCGCCTAGCAGTTCAGAACGCAGAACGCAGTCGCAGTCGTAGTGTGTAGAAAGGGGAAACCACAGATCAGTGGGGGAAGCGCTTCAAACAAGAAGCTAAACAAAACAAAAAACGCCAAACTTATAATTTTTTTTAATTTTGAGGTCAAATATTGAGTATTAGATGGTTATGCACATAACTATAAATATTTTTTTGTGTGTGTGAAAGCGTTTAAAAATGTCACAAATCATTTGATTAAACAAAAAAGGCCCTCACAAGATGCGTTCTCCTAGCCGCCATTGGCATCAATTTTAACTGCCATTTTTAAATCTCGCGAACATAACATGTCTGTGATGTCTGAGCAGGCCCGGCAGACGACCGGCCCTGCTTGGACGTGCGGGCGGTTGCGGTTCGTCACCATGGTGGCACGCGAAAGAAGGAAGCACTTATCAAATGGGTGAGCACTGAGCGGAACCTCGAAATGAAGGTAGAACTCCGGCGTGTAGCATGCATTATTAACACCTTGTTTGTTCAAACGGTATTTGCTTTTCTTCGTCAAAGATTCATACACATGTGTTTTCGGAAACATTCGAAGTATGCGTAAGTAGTTTCAAGCAATGCCCACTTACGAGCAGCAGCTGCAGAACGCGACTTTGTATTTGTTACTACTTGTAGTTCGTAGCTTCAGTACTTCGTTTCAGCTTAGGCGCAGACGCCCTTCGACGTAACCCGAAAAGAAAAAAATTACGTTGCGGCCGACGTATCCTAAAATAAAATTTAAGGTTACGTCCGACGTACTAGGGGACTGGGTTTTGCGTCCGGCTATGTGAGATTATTCAAACGAAATTGTAAATAAAGTTTGGATGCTGTAATCATGAAGTCGGGTTGTCGGGTCGCGTGAGGCTTCATGGCGGAGGGGGCAGGACCAAGTGGCATTCAGATAATTCAGATAGGTTCAACCTTTCACTTTATTAACACCTCTTTGTAGCACCTTCTGTATGCTGGACATAAGGCACATTGTTTTGGAGACTTTCTAGTCCATGATGGTACGACTCCGCACGAGGCTTTGTTGAGGTTGACTGACCTTTGATACTATGTCGCACTTTATTCACTGTAGCTTACGAAGGGTGGCTGTCTTGTGCCTTCAGCGCCACATACAGACGTGAATTCAGTGGAAGACAACTTTCATCGTACTGGATATTTTCGGTGTTTCGAGGTGCTGGCATCATGTGCGTTACAGCTGGCGGTCTGACATACTGGTACAATTGTTACAATAGTGTATGCTGTCGTGCTTCAATATGGGATTAGTTCTTCTGATGAAAGTTCGCTAATTGAGTTTAGCACATACTAAATGAATGTGCATGTGCGTCTTAGAACTCCGTTGGAGACCGCTTTGATTCAAATTTATTGGGTCTCAACGAGTGGAATGAATTGCCTCTACTTTTGACAGATTCACTTTGCATTCTCTTAGTGAGCTTGTGAAGTCGGCGCAGTGTTCGTCGTTAAAGGGCAACTCCTCTTCAGTGTCGCCAAGGAAGACCACACGTCAAATATTACAACCTAGTTCTGTCTAAATGTTTCCTAAACGCTCCGTCAAACTTTGCAACTCGCCAAGTTGCCTAAATCTGACTCCAGCGGGCGAATTGAGGCACAACCAACAGCGCGCTCAAGGCTGCAGCATAGCCAACATTGAGCTAAACGTCATCACCATTGCCCCCTTTTGCTTGTTTTAAGTTCTGCAGGCAAGCGTAACGGGTGATGTCGGCAATGTATCCCTTCGGCGCTCAGTGGTGTCCACGTGATTGGTGTAACGCGCCTGCGCAGCGCGCTTCTTGGGAGCCGTCCGGCCGCCCCGCCATGTTACCGCCGTCTCCTGCATCGCAACCGCCGTCATCGTCTCAACGTTTGCGATTATTGTCTCTTGAAGTTTCGTCCAGACTACGGACATTACGTGCGCAGACTGATGCCGCAGTTGTGCAGACGTCGTCGAATGTCGGACACCAAAACAGGAAGAGTGCGGTGCGGACAACACTTGTGAATGGCACACACCTGCCCCAATCCTGCCCGTTGTTGTGTAGAGGATCACGTGACATCTTGTACCACGTGATGGCCATGTTCTTGGTGGCTTGAAGCCAATGTTGCTGTACGCAGTTGAAGTTTCGTTTTCGATTTCTGCTCTCATTTAAAATTAAATTCAAAAATATATATCCCATTTTTCACGAAGCAATCAACGTAGTGTCTTTTACTAGGGCTTTCTAACGTGACATCGCTCATTATCCCGAAATCTTTGGATTTGAGCGGAGTTACCCTTTAAAAAGATGCTGACACCCCCCAAAAATGCTTTTTTTTTTGTCAGGCGATCCATTATGGTGTTGTAAGACAACCCAATCAATATTTTCCTGCAGCGTCACATATATTTTTAATAAAGTAAAACAACTCAACTGCTCGAAATCGAAACTGGACTGGGGAAGAAGAAATATAGAGGCGCAGAATGTTGCCAGAAGTCACGTGGCTGGGCAACTTTTTTCTTTTTTACGATCACCGTATTTACAGCATTGTACAAGCCACAGAAAATGGGTATCATATTTTTGTATATTTTTAGCATTCAGTGTGTACCTTCAATGATCCACAACTTTGATTATCTTTAGTTTTGTCTAAACCATAGAAAACAGCGCATGACCCACAGAAAAGAGAGTGAGTGCGATTCACACCGGCCAGTTCTCGATCGGCGGTTTTTGGGCAGAAAGAAGACTAATTTCGAGCCGCAAATTGTGTTCTGGGTAGTTGGGCTCTCATGTCATGTGCAAATAAAAACCTTGGAGAGCATAAATACCCTGTCAGTGTCCCTTTATCCAACTTGCTTTATCTTCTAGCTGGGCTGCTATGACGTCGAAATCAAGGCACTTGGCGATCTAAGGAGTGGCAGCCATCTCCTGACCCTGGTCTCTGCCATGTAAGTTTTTTTGTTTTTATTTTGTGTGTGGGGGGGAGGGGGCATGCTTGGAAGTGTATTGTACTAGGCCTTTTCTATGACATCCTGTATCTGTTGCCCAAGGGTTATTCTGTCTTCCTTGCAGAGATCCAGCCCTGAGCCCAGAAAATGTGGACCCATCTGAAGCTTTCTTCAAGCTTGGAAGGCTTCCTCAGCAGTATGCACTCATTTTTATTTCCTAACACTAGGAAGCACAGACTGTCGGGCTCGCTTTGTCCTAGCCCGTGTGGCTTACCTTCCAGCATAAGCCCCATTGAATACCTTGCTCGACCCATTACTAATTCTCTTTTGTAAACATTGATTCCTCCATTATTTGTGAGGCTGCTGTTGCGAGTTTTCACTTTCTGTCAATCAATGGGGTTAGCAGCCAGTCGGGGACTTCAGTCAGCCTAGGGAAAGTGGGAGATTCAGGGAAAATGTTGCAAGAATTCATAATAAGTGTAACTCTATTGCGTGCTTCCATTAACTGGTTTGTCCGAGGATCCCATGTGCAGCATCTGTGTCTATGGTACTTCTTGGTGCTCTGAATGCAACTTCTTGGTGCTGTGCTACCGATCATTTTGGTAATGGCTTGCACACTATGTGTACATTGCTGTGTAATTGTTCATAGGAGCTAAGCATGTCGGCTGGCATTTGCATTGAATCTGCCTACTGTTGTATGACTAAGTGCACTAACAATAACGAGAAACCAGCAACTCCATACTCCGTTTAAGCTGAGGCTAGAAGCTCCGCCTTCAGTGCTAGCTTGCTGCCTTCCTCAGTGCTTTGGTTGCACGTGCCTGTGCATTCACACTTGTGTCAGCAAGAACAGAAAGCTCGCTCTGAAGGCAGAGCTTCTAGTCTCAGCTTAAGGGTGAGTGGAGCATAGTGATAGCTTTTCGCAACTGCTTGGCTGTCTTCTGCGCAACTAAAAGTTGTGGGTCGAGACTCGGCACTCTGTTGGATGGGTCCTGCCAGGATGGGGACAAAAGACGCTTGCAACAGAAAAGCATTCGCTCGCAACCGATTATTTATTTTTGCAGTTCATAAACTAGAAGATACCAAGAATCCAGTCTGCTCACGCGTAAAATGATTTCTGTAGTGCTGCAGCAACAAGCCCTCTCTCACGACTTCCTGCAACTAGTCTTTTTTTTTTATACTCCTTTTTTTGCGCACTATTTTATAATGTGTCAAACAATATCCCTCGGCAAAAATATTGTGCGAGCCAGAAGACACTACAAGTGAAATAAGCACGCAGACTTTATGCCACAGTAAAAAAAAAAAATCTATTATAAGTTTTGAAACCTCTTCGGGAGGCATCATCAGTATGTAAGCAGCAAATGCGAGGGCCCATCTCAATACGGGGCTATTTATCTCAAATGTAGCGTATAAACTTCAAAAAAGAGGGTCACAGTTTTTATTATGAAGTGACACACCCCTGCAAATGCACCAGGACTCTAACAGCTTTCGCGGTCTCCACCTCGCCAAGGTCACTGTGGCGGGAAAGTCGTGTATGGTCGGGTGTGGTCAACGAGCATCTCGGTTTTTGGCCAAGTCTCACACGTTGCATAAGTAACGTTGCGCTCTTGTTCCTTCAGACGAGTTTCTCCAGTGTCTGGTTTCGGTAATGAAAGAAGCGTCGCATACTGGCAAAACGTCTAATGAATTTTATTGCGTAAAGTTGGCATGCTGATTTTAGTTACAGCTAGGGTTTTGCGTTATTGGTACATCGACAACAAATCTCGAAAATCGACCCCCTAGGCAATTTTATCGAAATCGAGGAAAACCAATAAGCCCCCGCATTGGAGCTGTCCCGGAATGTAGAAATACCAGAGCTTCACAGGAAGAAACCTTTTGTCCATGGCTTCATTTTGCATTGCCCCAGACCGCGGACCCCAATGAAGTGTCTGCGAGACTTCCATCAGCTTCAGAAACGCGTATCTTGTTGTTTTCCTCATCGGTGTGGGCACGCTTTTCCAAATTTTCGGGTCACCCTCATGTTCCCCGGAGGTGGCAGAATCCCACGTATGATTTCCTTTGACACAAAACCACGACGACTCCCGATTTTTTGCCCCGAGACAGACAATTGGCAAAAAACCCAGGAATTTGGGGGGGGGAGGGAGGGGGGGGAAACCCCAAAAACGCAGATTTAGTTGGGAACCCTTCGGTTTGCCGTACCGGTTCCCCGCTTGCATTGAAGGCGGCGGCTTTGTATTTGCGTGCAGGCTTCCACGGCTGCCTCCCCGCCCACTTCCTGTCTCGGGCGGCCCACCGAGGCGACGCCAGCCAGCTGGAGCTGGCCACGGCCTCCGTGCTGGTGCTCTCGGCCCTCTTCCTCAAGGCGGCCAGCCCTAGCGGGACCAAGGAGGTGGCGCCAATGATGCAGCTGGCGCAGGGGGTCCAGGAGCGCATCACCGAGATGCTGCAGATTGTCACCAGCGGAGAGGACGACGTACTGACCAACCTGCAGGCACACTTGCAGGGTACAAGTCTCTGCATTTTTCTCGGTCATTGCCGTCGCGGTGCCTGGAACGCGTCCCCGGCCGGTGTGACTACCGCGTCCTCGAAACTGATGGCTCATTTACCGTGCCGACGACGTCGCAAAAGTGTCGCCATCTCGGCAAGGGCACGTCGGTGGACGGCCGTCCCACCGAAGGTCGCCCTCTGGTTTACGGTTCGTGGAAGCTTCCGCAGCCGGAAGTTGGGACGCCGACCCTTCGCACCCGCCCGTCTTTTTCGCCGGTTTCTACGACCGGCTGTCGGGATTGCGACGTTTAACGGCACGATGTGCAGTCTCCTGCGATGAAAATTGTGTCCATTTTGGGATCACTTTCGATGCATGGAGGTTACAGTAAACACTCCAGTCGAAGACACATTCTGGGCACCGTAGTCGTTGGTTTTGGTAGAGCCGCTAAGTTGGTCAAACTTCAGAGTGACGAAGCGTTGGCCGTCCCGGTTTTTAAAAACATTGGTTCCAGTTAACTAAAACCTTGTCTGGAATCTCGTGAAAATTTTTTTCATTCTTCATAAACACAACGGGGTTGGGGGGCACAGTTATTTCTCTACGAGAGAAATTGCACTTTTAAAACGAGTGGAGCAGCTTGAAAATTCTGTCCATTGTGAAATCTGTGTTCGAAGACACTGAGAATAGTAGAAGTTTTCTTGGTGATAATTTTACCTCACGATCCCTTTGAGTTCTATTTGCTAGTCCTCAACTGCAATGCTACGTATCTTAGAACTCTATGGCTTTAATCTTATATCTACACCTGCAATCTAGTGCACATTAGGGGATGATCATTTTCACCATCCCAGCTATTGGGACCTTTCAAGAAGTATACAGAGGTATGTCTGGTAAGCCAGATAAGATATAGCTGGCAAGCTGGAGTCTATTCTCTGGCTGACTACTCTTGAGGGGACGATAAAGGGGAATACAGGTCCAGCAAACCATGGACATCCATGGCACATCCGAACAGCATCTGAATGCTTCAAACATCTTTGCTTTTGCAATGTGCAGCCTTCGGCAGTACTTTGCAGGCACAAAATTTCGGGATTTGCAGTGGTGTGCTACGACATTGTTACCGTAGTAATATATTCAAAAATTTTCATGTCCTAAATTTTGAGTTTTTGTAAAATTTGAGTTTTTCAGAGCTGTGGTTCTCAACCATTGATGTTTCGTGAACCCCTTGTGTATTGGCGAATATGATAGAGGACCCTGTTCATGCTGAGGGGAATGGAAGGGTTTAGTTTGATTATGATAAAAATTTTAAAAATAGATATAACTAAGGGCTAGTGTGAACTATACTTCTCTCATTGACATACCCACGAGAAAACTCCCATAAAAAATTGGAACGTTTCTTCTCAATCTGAAAAAAAGACAACTTAAATTACTATCAGGCTTGACCGATTGGGCAGGGATTTGTACACCCCTGGAATGCTTTCACGGACTCCAAAGGGTCCACGAATCCCCATTTCAGAACCCCTGGCTTAGACTATCCTGTGCCAAAACGGGACACTTGTTTCTATATATCCAAATCGGAAATGTAGTAGACGTTCACGGGATATTCCTTGGCAGATGTCCAAATAAGTTGTTTCACCTAATATCCAAAGAATATCTATAAACGGCTGTTCATACCGTATTTACTCGCACAATGAACGCACTCGCGTAATGAACGCACCCCCAAGTCGGCTCTCAAAATTTCGACTTTTTTACTCGCGTACTAAACGCACTCCCAACTCGGACGTCAAAATTTTTACCCCCTCCCTCCACGCACGCGAAATGAAGGCACTTTTTTATCCTGGTGCAGCGAGGTCGCGAATGCATGTGCAGCGTGAGCAAACAAAACGACTTTTGAAAGGTGTTAAAAAAAAATTCAACAAAAGCAAAAAAAAAACATAAAAAAGATATTTTTTTTTTTTTTTTTTTTGCACAGCCCAGTTTGGAGTTTGGGTTGCGCGCCGCGCGCGCAAAGTTAAGAAAGAGAAGCGGAGAAGCCCTCGCCTAAGCAAAGCAAACAAAACCGCTTGCGAAAGGCGGCAAAAAAAATCCACGGAACCAAGAGAAAAGAAAAACAAAACAAAAAGAGCGCTCTTTATTGCTTTATTTTTTTTTTGCACAGCGCAGGCTGGTCGCCAGTCGCGCAAGAAGATAGGAAAGAGAATCGGTGAAGCCCTTGCCTTAGCAAAGCAATACAACTTGCGAAAGACGGCAAAAACAAAATCCACGTAATTAAAAAAAAAACATAAAGAGGAGCTTTTTTTTTTTTCGCAGGACGCAGTTCGGTTTTAGGGTTGCGCGCCGCGCGCAAGGAGATAAGAAAGAAAAGCAGAGAAGCCCTCGCCCAAACAAAGCGCACATAATGACGATCCTGCCCTCGCCTCTTCCTCGCACTTTGGAAAGAGAAGGGAGAAGCCCTCGAAATGAAGGCACTTTTCTATCCTGGTGCAGCGAGGTCGCGAAAGCATGGGCAGCCTGGGCAAACAAAACAACTTGCGAAAGGCGGGGAAAAAAAGCAAACAAACAGGGAAGCAAGAAAGAAAAGAAAACATGGAGAGGGGCATTTTTTTTGGGCATGCATCGCAGTTTGGCTTTGGAGTCGCCGCGCCGCGCGCAAAGAGATAGGAAGTTACGTCGATTTTTGTGGGATAAAAGGTCCGTTCATTATGCGAGTAAATACGGACGCAAAAGTTTTACCCGCGTAATGATTGCACCCCCAACTTTGCCTCGATTTTTCGGGAAAAAAAGTGCGTTCATTACGCGAGTAAATACGGTATATGGTTCTATTTTCTTTATCAAAAGATTGTAATATGTAAGCAGATCATGTGCACATTTAGAGTTTATCAAGAAGTCCTAGTATTTTTGTCGCACGCTTGGATTTCTTTAGAAGTGATGTGTCGATGCCGCCAGTTGATCCTGAATTCAGGATTCTTTGCACATTTAAAAATGGCCTTGGGTTCAGCTGGTGAGGATTTTTGGGGGATGTGAACCGTAGCAAAGGGCTGTTCTCCTGCTGGCACATACTGTACTGATTAGAGACTGTTAGACCCCATAGCGTTTCAGGCCCATCTATACTATGTTTCACTTTACAATAAATTGGAGAGGAGCTGCTCGAAAAAATTTCAGTGTCGCTCGAGTGTCACCTGACCTTCAAGAGAGGTGCAGCGAAGCATGGGGAGCAGAGTTGCGTGTTTAATTCACAGTTCTACACTCACTTTGATGGCTCGTATCTACAAAACTACATTTTTGAAAACTGAAACTAGTACATTTTCTTTTTGCATGATGCCGCATCGGGACGCTCATAAACAGAAGGTGCACGAATACAGATCCACACCAGTTCAGATATTTTTTTTTTTTTAGGGGCGAAGCTTTTAAGGGTTAGCCATGTCCGTATGTTCGGCGTCAGGTGCTCGTGCTCCTGCTGGTGAGCTCACGTGCTCATGAGCACGTGAGCAAGTGCTCGGGTGCTCGTGTAAAGCAAAAAAAAAAAAATAAAATAAAGAAATGAAAAAAAAATTGATGAAAAAAAATGTTTGCGCAGTCGACAGGATTTGAACCTTTGCGGGGAGACCCCAGTGAATTTCTAGTCCATCGCCTTAACCACTCGGCCACGACTGCGGGACGAGTAGGGGGCTCTGAGATGTGGTAGTAACTCAAGAGCTGGGGATGTCATGGATAAACGTTGCATGTAGCCACTCAACACAGGAGAGGGCGCTGCGGTCAAATGCGTATATAATCGCGTTAAACTTTGCATGCATTGGCTCAACGTTTATAGACGAGAGGGTGCTGCGGTCAAATGTTTAAATGCGTATATAACCACGATCCATACCACACAATCTCTTTCTGACATGGATGAAAACGAACGAAAGGCTCGGCATGCTGCGGCTCAGCGTCTACGCAGACAAGCACTACCAGATCTTCGCCCCAATCAACATCGTTCACCACGTGGAGATGCGATCAATTTTTTTTCTAAAACTATGGATGAATGGAACCAACTGTTTTCAGAGGTTCTTGAAAGTTCTGCCGCATTGTGGGATTGGCCCTTTGTGTCGATCGTACTCCCTTTTTCACGGCAATAGCTGTCTCTGGACACCTTCCTGGGGTATTGCTTGGACGCCCTTTGCGAAGGCTTCCGGTGACGCCAATAATAACGCAATTGCTCCCAGCTGCAGCCACAAAGTTTCTAAGAAATCAAAGTTTTCTCGTCTGTCGATACCAGCAACCTACAAGTGATGGCAAGGGGTTCCTCAGCAGTAAACCGCTTTACCGACAGAGCACGGACGGGACGAAATTGAGTGAATTAAAGGAAGTATTTAGAGAGCAAGCAGTCCACTTCTAGCGCAGGAGTCGCGGTGACGTTGAGGGACGCCGAGCTCCATTGGCTTTAATCGAGAAGGTGAGGTAGACCTCGATGCCGGATGCCTCGAGGTCTACCCAGTATCTTTTTCAATCGGCCAATAAGCGCCTGGCGTTTTGACATCATCGCAACCCTTGTGCAAGAAGTAGACGAACTTGCACTCCATGTGCATTCCATTTCTTCTAGACAACAACCGCGAGTTAGAGGCTGGGCATTCGAAGAAGACTCTGTAGCCGTCGCACCATTCTGCCGGCACATGCACACGGCCATACGAGCGGATGACCTCGTGTGGTCGTGACTCGGAGAGTTTGTAGGGGTCCGAAGATTGCGAATTAGTTGCTGCACGCCAAGGAGGCTCTTCGTAGATGGAGTACCATGCCATGCTCAGGAAGTGGAGTAGAAGAGACAACAGCAGCTTCAGGACTGAGAATTTCGCAAGCCCCGTGCGGCCATCGCTGCGACGCACGTTGTGCGGTGGCATTAAGTGCTTTAGGCTTTGTGCTTCTCTCGATATGTGCTTTCTGAAGTGTGCTTAGTTTGTTCTTCTGTAGCGTATAACCATGATGTAAGCTCCCACTCTAACGCTGTGTAGCTGCTGCGGGGAAAGCGACAAATAAATGAATCCATCGCAGTTCGTTGTAAGGTTAACCGGAGCATAGTGGTCAACGATGGTTTCGCTTTCAGCGCCGCCCGATGCGGAGAGCCCGGAGAGCGTACGGATCAAGACGAAGCGCAAGAGCAGCTGCTTCTCGTACTCGCCGTCTCCCGTGCGTCTCCCACTCAAGAGGGTGGTGGACTCGCCTAGTCGCCGCTCGGGTTCGGTAAGAGCCTGGACAGACTCGAGTTGTAGAGTGCCGACGGTTCTGCTATAATGCCTGGAACACGTCTTTCACCGGTGTGTTTAGCGTCCCACCCTCCCGTACACCAAACGTGGCCCCGAAATGGCAACAAACAATGTTACAAAAACCGGAGTGTCATGCTGTCGGATGTTGCGATCCTGGCAGTTGAGGGCAAAAATGCCGGCGAAAAGTGCTGGCATTTCTACGCAACAGCGGCTAAAGCTGACGCTGTTGTGCCATTGCCAGGGTTGTGGCTGGCGACGCACACGACGCAGAAATGTCATGTCGTCTGGCGGAAATCGAGGGATCTGATGCGGTAAACATCCTGGTGGGACACGCGTTCCTGGCACCATAGTACTGCTCTCTACACTGAACCTTGGGGGGGATCGGGATCGGGATCGGCCGGGTGGGCTAGCGCACACCAGCTCGGAGCACGTGAAGCGAAACCTCGCGCTGCAGAACCCAGGGATCCTGGGTTCATCCCCACCCCTGCCCGTTTCGATCTGGATGAGCATCGTACTCGATGTGCGGTCGTGTACCACTACTGCGTGGTGCACGTTAAAGACCCCAGGTTAGCGGTTGTACTGCACTGGCTAAATTGCTCATCTACAGCGAAGTGACTCTCGTCGCAACCATGAAACGGCTGACCAACTACTCGCTGTAGAAATATCCACACAACCCCAATTATTATTGCTGAACCTTGGTTCGTTTTGGTTCCATTTGTCACAATCTCGTAACTCGCAGTTTGCAAGAACCAAAAAAAAAAAAGAAGGGGTCTCACGTCTGCGTTGGAACGCCTAGGACTGGGGTATTTTTGTACTTGTGGGGAACCCCTCAAGGTCCTTCAAGCTTCCGAATTTTCTAGTCCGTCCCTGACTGCAAGTGAACTGTTATTCCTGTTTAAAGAAGAAACTAAAGTAATTCTGTATAAAAAAAAAAAATTAAACTTTTTTTTTTTTTAATATTACGAATATCAAAATTATACTTAGGAATGATGCACCTAGTAGTAGCAACATCACTTTCAAAATAGCGCTGAGGACCCTCCTTCCCGGCGAGCTCGGTGGGAGGAGAGAATTGTTGCGTGTATTATACGGAGGTCTCAACATTTCTGCAAGCCTTACATGAGCAGTCAAAAACGGTGCACGCATTCCCTCACAAGCGGCACTCGCTAGGCTGTCGAAACTTCTGGGATCACATCCAGCATGTGTTAAGCATTGTTTTAGTACAGTTCATTCATTTATGCATAACTATGTGGCAGACACTTCCTAGTGTCCGAATTACTTTTTACAAAGTCTGTAGGCTTCTGTTCTGCTTTATTACATCAACGACGAGACCGGGAGATGTTCCTCATCGTCTATTGATCAGGAATGACGTGCATTTCGTCACATTAAACGGTCTGAAAACTGCATCTAGATCGTATAGATGATTGTTTCTGCATTTCTGCACCTGTCTGACGCGCTTGACGGCCCGGGTGGTCTTGCGGGTATGGTTTGCTCTCACCCTGGCAGAGTGCAGAGAGGGCAAAAGAGATGAAAGTGCTGAGGCGGCAGTTGGAGGAAGAGCTGCAGCGTGCTGCAGATCTGGACAAAGAGATCGCCTCACGAGACGACACAATCTCTCGGAAAGGTGGGCAAAGTGGACTCCTCGCTCCCGAGACAAGAAAAAAGGGTGGACAAAAAAAGCATGCACCACGTCCTGTCTGTGTAAAATGCCGGATTTATTTTTTCCGGGTTCTTCTTTGGTCTTTGCATTGCCACATGCTCTGGTGTGGCAATGCATGACAAACAGCAGTTATCATGAAAAAGTTGGTATATAAGCCACATTTTGTCTCTGTTCTTCGTAGGGTCGACACAGCAAAGATGCATTGATTGATAAGTGCCGCATTTGTGTCTTGTGATCATAATTTATGTGCAACGCAACTTGTGTAGCTTTACTGTGGCCTTAAATAAAAGAAAAATCTGTCGGTCGGCATCCTAAGGTGATTTTGTTTCCAGAGCAGAAGCTTTTACGTAGGTGGAACAATCTGTGTAGCGATTGGCTAATCTTGAAGGGGATCGTATAAACTACCTATGTAGCTTTCAGATCGGGAGCCAGATATTCTTTCTACTCAGATACGCAACTTCTTTGAAAACGCATTTATAAATGGGACTTTTTGTGCTTGTGCCAATCTTGTCATTTAGGTCTGCTCCTCATTACAATGCTGGTATGGGCCCTTGAGGAATGTTAAAGGGGCACTGACACCTCAAAGGTTGTGTTTTTTTGTTGTCTAAAATGATGCAAGCTATAGTCATGAATGTTTCTCGCGTGTGCGTGCCTTTTTATTTTTGGCGTTTTCTCTCTTGATCCTCACCTCCTCGCTTCTTTTAATTTTTGACGTCAAATAATATGAAATTTAGAAGCTTTGTAAGTTACATTTCTATAGCATTTAATAACGGCATTCGTAAAGCAACTGCAAACGCACTACATTCTTCATTTTGAAATTTCGAAAACCGGAGTCCGGCGTGATGTCGCCTCCTGGCTTTTTTATCTTCCCTCGGGAAAACATGGCGGCGCTTGACGCATGTAGCTGATCGGGGAGTCGGACCTCATGTCGCTAACAAAATTCGCTGCGCGTTCTCTTGCGACCTCGCACCATTTCAAAGTATTTGAAATCACTGAAAGGGCTCTAAAAGAACTTCAAACTCGAAAGCCAAGCGTCATCTGCTCGCAGCGATAGGCAGGATGCACAGAGGAAACCGGTTGTTCGCGGGACGCCAGCGAACGCAACACTTCCAATGCGTTAAAGAACCGCAACTCGCAGGACGGCTCAATATTTTATGTCCCTGCACTGGCGCGGATCGCGCAGGAACTCCATATTGTCACGAAGTGACGAGGTGACAAACAAGGAATAACTGAGGAAACTGAAACGTTTAATGGGGGCAAACTTGTGCCCAAAACAAAAAGGAAACGGAAGATAACTACAGAGCATCGCGGGCGTCAAGTCGGTGTAGCAGCAGAGTCGAATGCTTGGGCAAGACTGACCGCTGCTCGCCACGCGGAGCCCCTTTCGTACACGCGTGGGCTTCTCGAACAATCGGCGTAGAAAATGCGCGCATAGAACATTCTAACCTCGAACATGCAACAGAGTTCTCGAATTTACCAGAACATTACATTAGATGTCAACAAAAAGGCGTCCCCGCGGCCAGGAATCGAACCCTGGCTTTTTGCGCCGGAGGCAGGCGCTATAACCGTTAGGCTAAGCGCGCGCTGCCTACTTGGCAAGCTGCACGCGCGACAATATTTGAAATTTGGAAATTGTTTTTTTTTTTACTTTCCAAATGCTAAATTCCCAAGTTTCGAATTTTGAGGGTAATGTCCAGGCATTGTTCTCAATTATTTCAGATAATAAAGAAAAAAATTAATTGGACATGTGAGTGCCCCTTTAACAATCGTGGTATTGCAGCGTGGTGTCGTTGGCTGCCGGAATTTTCTTGTTGCTTTTTTTTACTTTGTTGCTTTCCCTGTCTTAAAGATAGGTTAATAATCTCCAAGACAAAGTCCTGAAATTGTTGGTTTTAGAAAGATGTTGTTGTTGTTTTTTTGTGACATTTTTTAATGCTATATCAAGGTGGAAAGTTTATTCTGAGCACCAGTCTGTACTCATGGAAAAGGGGCACAGATAGAGTGAAGCCCGGATTGATGTAGAACTGGAAGTTGGGTTCTTGCGAGTTAAAGGGTGGTGCAACAATGTGTAATTGGTATTTTTTCCACTTTACACAAGCTTACTGGCACTAGTGGGACCTAAGTACTCGCATACAATGCCACTGACCAAGAAGCTCCTTTGTTGTGGCATAATTTGAAGTATAAAAGCAACTTTTCTTTCAATCTCTTTTTTCGCCAAACTTGACCAAGCTTGGAGGTCGTGGCGTTGGCATGTAGTCTCCCGAATGACAATACGTATTTGAATGCAGCTCTAAAAACTAATGGGTGTCTCATATGTTATAAATGTCAAGAATTCATTCTATGCAGTGTTTGCACAAAGTACAAAAATCATTGCATCGCTCCTTTAAAAGGGTACTCCGCCGTTTTCTTTATAGTCCCCGATTTGCCTAAAAACTTGCTAAAAACACCAACAAACATCGCTGAACTACTAACCCAAATATTTTGACAAAATAACTTTTTTTCGCAAAGTTACAGAATTTACAATTTTGGTCCTCATCGTGTTTTTCAAAGTGAAAAGCTCTACTGGCAACATTGAAAAAGTGACGTCATGGGTGGGCAGGGGTTCACTCTTTGGGCTGTAGACTTGGTTCCCAACTGATTACAAACAGTTTTATGGTGTCAAACGAATGCTTTGGAAAGTCGCTCCAGCTCCCTGCGCAGCAGCAATATACAAATGCTCGGCATAGTTCATTTTTAAACTGCCCGCTCGAACCGCAAGCCGGCCCACCCGTGACATCACGGCAATGAAACGCACGGGTATATTCGAATATTTGTTTTGGCGTCATTTTCATTTGCCGATTTCACAATAACTATTCTGAATTTCGCGATAATAAATAGCATACCGGAAAGAGTAAAGGACGGCGATTTCAAAAATATGGTTAGTTGGGGTTGCTCAAAAAATCACCGGAGTTCCCCTTTAAGGTGTGGGATGGCTTTTGTCTTTAGCCTTATAATATGCAATAAGATTTTTCTTTGGCAAAGCATGAAGTGCGGGTGTGGGTTTTCTTTTTCATTTTCACTCTACAGACCAGGAGATTAAAGTCCTCCAACAGAGGGTCATCTGCTTGAACAGCAATCTTTCGGATGCAACGTCGGAGGGTGCGGCACTCAAGCAAGAAATTTCGAGGCAAGGATCTCGACGTTTGACATGCACTTTAATGTGAAAGAAACTGGTTTGATTTATCATAACGATGAGCGAAAATGCTACAATAGCGAAGTGTGGGACTATGAGCCTGCCTGCTATGCACATGAACTCATGAAGTGAAAGCATTGTACAACACAACATGCTCGTGGTGTCGGCTTTAATCATACTTGTGATGAAACAGAGTCAAGGTTTTATTACTCACTGACTGGTCTCCAGTCTACTAAAACTTTTAAGGCAGTGCACTGCCATCTTGGAGCCAGTTGCCAGCATACTTTGTTTTTGACCACACCACTCTGAATGTGCCCATTTAAATGCACAATTCTTCATGCAGTGACATTTTCTTACACCTGCGATTGATCACTGTATTCAATACAAGCAGCAGTCATCCTCCATACACCTCTCACAGTCAAACTTACAAGTAAGCTTTTTCCTTTTCTTTTAAAACGAAATGATACAATCAAAATTCGATCTAACGAAGTCGAGGGGAGCCGCGAATTACTTCGTTAATTTGGGAACTTCGTAAAATCGAGAAAGTCATTTTTCGGACATTTTGTTCGGTAAATACAAAGACTTAACACAGCGGCATCGTGAGAACTACCATGGTATTGATTTTATATGTCCATGCACTGAAATTTTTAACAATGCATAGAAAAGTCCGTGAAGGGGTCACACTGCTTGTGCGTGCTAAAATGATGAAGTGGCATTCAATATTATGGCGGTTATGGCACTAATGATGGTGTCCTTCGATTTCAAGATTGTCGAAAGCGTGCTGGTTCGGATGCCATGCTCTGCAGCAACTTCTCATTTCTTCCGTCCGCCTCGTGATATCCGCTTTCTCTTCAAGGGTCAGCACTTTTCTTTTTCTTCTTGAAGGGCTCCATTTCTCAGCAACGTAGGATGTAGTGGAACAGATATCGTACACAGAAAGAACTGGTCGTGGGGAGAGAAGCAACTAAAAAAAAACATCCTAACAAAGCAACGAAGAGCAAAGAGAGGGAGACTATCAGTGCCATCTGTTGCACGAGACACGAAGCAACCGCTGCCACTAGCACCATCTAGTGTAGGGAGTAGATTCAAAGCCATGGGGAGAATCGGTGTTCTATGCTGTTTCGTTTTGTAGGGTACCTCCGGTACCTTGAGTATACTGGTGGCACGCGAACAGCAAGGCCCAGATTCATTCTGGGCAAAGTAAATGTAGAATAACCTTCCTTTTGCATAGTTTTTTCGGGAATACTTTGTTAAATCGGGTCTGAGGGTCGATTTACTTTATTTTGGGTCTAAGGGTCAATTTCCTTCCTTATTTTGAGTTCATATAAGCATTGAGCCGTATAGGAAGCTTCGTGAGAAACACTATTTGTTCGGTACATTGGGAAATTCGTAAGATCGGGGTTCGTTATATAGAGTTTTGACTGTATATGCTTTCTCGGCTGAAATGAAAAAGTGCCAGGCAAAGGAGTGCATGGGTTCATACTTCTACCAATAGCCACCCCTAGATGGCGCAAGTCACGGTGCTGTCTTTTGATGGTGGCGATGCCACAGGGAGCAGTAGGAGTCATTCTTCAGGCCAGACAAAATTTGCAGTTGTATTTCCACCATCAATCAGTCATATTCAGAATTGCGTTTTATAAGAAATACAGCGGACGCTAACTTGAGTCTGTCTCCTAGGCACACGACATTATGCCTAACATCACTATGTTCTCCTTTTACTGTTTTTATTTCCCAAATTTTTGCAGCTGGCTAAGTTTTCCCAAAGTGTCCTGCCTTTCCAAGTTTTTTTTTCTCCAGTTGCATTGTGTGGTTAGCAGAGCCAACTCTTTTCAATTGTGGTTTGCCATGGACAGGCCAATCTGTGAATCTTAACTTAATATTAGTGGTGGTATTAGTAAAAATAATGTGCGCTTATACTCAAAAAGATTTTGCTCCTTCAAAAGTACTTTTGGCTGCTCCATTGGGTACTTTAAAATGACTTGGACTAATCACATCACTGACATACTTATTCATGAAATGTGTTGCTACCTCGCCAAGGCAGGAGCTCCTCTCCCCTGAAAATATACACATGCACACCTTTGGCATTTTTATTGGTAAGGGTTCACAAGCTTAAAAGCTTTATTGGCGCTAGAGGAAGTTACTCATTGTCTTGCATCCGTGTCGGAATCAGGTTTCCCCTCTGTCCAGTCTACCATAAAAGCAAGTTGGATTAGGATTGGGTAAAGTTGGATGTTCGAGGATGCCAGTGTGGGCGAACCCAGTTTGCGAACCCAGTTTGCGAGACACAGTTTGCGAACCCAGTTTGCGGGTGCTTGCGTTTACGAAACTGTGCTGGCAGTTGCGCTGCAAGCACTTCACTTATCGAGTGTCTCGTTCAAATGCAGCGTGCACCGGAGGAACAGCTTCCTGGAGGAACAGGTGCGTGCCATGGACACCCTCAAAGAAGCATACGACCAAGTCATCCGAGAGAACAGCACTCTCAGACAACAGGTGACCTTCATTTGTAGACTTGCAGAATTTTTTATCACTCTAATGGGCACTTTTATTAGAGCAAATGGAATTTTGTTTTATAATACTATATGTATCTAACTTCACTTTTTAGTGGACCTAATACACGCTTGCAAGTCTGGCTTCAGCGCTGCCATCTTGCTCGCTGAGTGCGCTTGGACGCGTCTTAATCCGATTACAAAGCCTTACTAAGGCGTCGTAATCGGATTATGGCTGTGCCCTAGCGCACCCCACTTGGCAAGATGGCGGCGCCCTGAGACTGCACTTGCAAATGTGTATAGGGAATGTTTGCTAAATTAAAGGAAATATCTATTGAATGGACAGGAATGTCTGTTGGGCTGCTGGGAATTTTGTTGAACAGCTTCGGCATGTTTCTTTAATGGACGTGCTTATGAAACCGGTTGGTCCCGTTGTCCTTGTCGAAAAAATGCAGCACAGGCGTTTCGGAAATCTCAAAAATTTTCTAATGGTAGTTTAAAATATTTTTGGTTGGGTAAATTGTGATTATATTTTTCTTAAAGTGTCTGCAGATTCCCGATTACAATGGTCTCAGTTTTGTTTACGGTTTAGCCAAATCAATAATGTGTACCGTATTTACTCGCAGAATGAACGCACTTTTTTCCGAAAAATCGAGGCAAAGTTGGGGGTCAACGCGAGGTAAACTTTTGCATCCGTATTTACTCGCATAATGAACGGACCTTTTATCCCGCAAAATCGACGTAACTTCTTATCTCTTTGCGCAGCACTGTACGACTCCAAAGCCAAACTGCGACGCGCAGTTTGGCTTTGAGTCGCCGCGCTTTAAAAAAAAAATGCCCCTCTCCATTTTTTTTTTTCTTGCTCCTGTGTTTGTTTGTTTTTTTCCCCGCCTTTCGCAAGTTGTTTTGTTTGCCCACGCTGCCCATGCTTTCGCGTCCTCGCTGCACCGGGATAGAAAAGTGCGTTCATTTCGAGGGCTTCTCGCTTGTCTTTCCAAAGTGCGAGAAGGAGGCGAGGGCAGGATCTTCATTTTGTGCGCGTTGCGTGGGCGAGAGCTTCTCTGCTTTTCTTTCTTATCTCCTTGCGCGCGCGCGCGACCCTGAAACCAAACTGCGTTGTGCGAAAAAAGAAAAAAAAAAGCTCCTCTTTATGTTTTTTCTTTTCTCTTAATTCCGTGGATATTTTTTTTTTTTTCAGTCTTTCGCAAGTTGTTTTGCTTTGCTTAGGCAAGGGCTTCACTGCTTCTCTTTCTTAACTCTTGCGCATAACCCAAAATCCAAATTGCGCTGTGCAAAAAAAAATTTTGCTTTTTTTTTGCTTTTTTTTTTTTTTTTTAACGCTTTTTACAAGGCGTTTTGTTTGTCTCACGCTGCATGCATTCGTCGACCTCGCTGCACCAGGATAAAAAGTGAAAAGTGCGTTCAGTTCACGCGCGTGGAGGGAGGCGGGTCGAAATTTTGACGTCCCAGTTGGGGGTACGTTTATTACGCGAGTGAAAAAAAAAGTCGAAATTTTGAGAGCCGACTTGGGGGTGCGTTCCTTACGCGAGTGCGTTCATTGTGCGAATAAATACGGTACTTACCTTTGTCTTGGAAATAACTTGCGTTAGGTAAAAAATATATTACATTACGATGAATGGTTTGGATTAAAAAGCAAGCTGCGACATGTTGTTAAAGGCTCCCATTAAAATTTTAAGTCTGCAAAACTTTGTCACGTTTTGTGCTCCCGGGGAGCCTGGAATGTCCAGCTGTTAAAGTATAAACGACTTCTCAGATAAAAATGGACTTTACTTGGAGCAAATCTCTATGCCACCTTTCACGGAACTGCACTTTTAGTCGTTCAGAGTATGCAACAGTTTTTGTGCATTCCGGCTTTGTTGCCACATTTTCATGTACCGACTATTCATTTCAACAATATTCGGCCAAAATCGCTGTTCGCTTTGACCACAAAATCTACTATTATAGTCTCGTCGGCATTCGACTAGGACTCGCGTCCCGCAAATGTGTCTGGCTCGTAGCGTGATGCTACTTTGTTAAGAAGGGCAGGCAGGGGACCAGTTTTTGATTATATTTCGTTCCTTAGCCGATAATGCAACATGAGGTATGCGCTGCCCAGACTAATCAACTTCCTCCTTTTCGATCGCACGATCCCGCTTTCTGCGTGTGGGTATGGGTGAGAGTGAGATTGCTCAGCGGAAGATCAATATACCACTGGTCCAACGAGCACATAGCTTCCACCGCACTTTTGGCTTGGGAATGAACGGAGTGTAGAGGCACATTGCCCTACATGATGTTTATGTTTATGTACGAGCAACTGCATTGTTTGAAGGCATCCAGCGTCGACGCTGTTTTGTTGCTCATTTGTAAATATTGTAAGTGGGGCAAGATTCCTCTATCCATATGGAGCTGGAAGCTTCTGGAAGTGACATGACACCACCGGAGGTAAAGCCAGAAGTGTGGGACACGCCCCTACAATGATGACCAAAACCATGAGACACTTTTGGACAAAAAGAAAGCTCACTCCACAGCTGTTTTGGCAACCTTCAAAGCCCCCCCCCCAAGGGTGACCAAAACGGCTGCCAAGTTGGCTCTCCTTTTCGTCCCATAGAATCTCTGGTGGTGTCATGCTGCTTCCAGTTGCTTCCTACCTCCTTGCTCTACGCTCCATTCACTCGCAAGCCGACAGTGTGGTGGAAGCCACATGGTCGTCTACGAGCTGACTGAGGCCTCGTGTCGCTTGTTACCGGGTCACCGATAAACTTTAGGTCGGGGGTTTTGGGTTCATTGTGCCGCACCAATTTCGCAGTCCAACGACAAAGCGGACTCGGAGGCCACCATCCTGGCACTCCAGGCCAGCGTCGCATCGGCGCTCTCGGCGAAGGATGCCCTCGAAGCTAGGCTCTCCGAAGCAGAGCAGCAGAAACACGGATTCGCGTCCCAGCTGGCAGAGAAGGAGCGCGAGCTCACCTCGCTGGTGGAGCACTACGCCAGTCGAGAACGGAAGATGCCTGCGAGCCCCGGCACGCCCCTACTCCCAACACACCAGTTGCGAGCTGCTACGTGGAGATGCGTGTCGTGGAACTGGAGGAGGCGAACCAGGGCCTGGAGAGGGACAGGGACCGGCTCAAGGCAGGTTCTTTCGACGTCTCTTCACCCGTCGTCGGGTGGCACCATATTTGCTTCGAAACGGGCCAGTTCTCAGTGTTTTGCGTGGATTCTAGGACAGGGTTCCTAGAAACACGAGTTTCCCAGTGTAGGTTCACAGATTTGCATCTCGGTGTGCTCGAGGGCATTGCGTTCTCTTGTAACAGCCTAAAAAGACAGTGAGATGAAAATGTAAGTTTTTAAAGCAGTAGCTTTATTGGCCCAGCCACGCTCAAGGTCATGTCCTCGTCCTCAAGGTTACGTACCGCCCGTGGATAAAGTGCAAGGTCACGCCAAGCGCCGGTTGCTCAAACTCCATTCTCAAAATAACAGATTCACACAATATACTCTATCGCGATTTTCGACCGCATACTACGTGACCTTCACATCACCGATCCGCGCCAAGTCTGCCGATGTGCGGACTGATAAAGTCGAGTGCTTTTTTACTCGCAGACTTTTGGCGGGAGATTGACTTGAAAAGCATTTAGTCTGGCAACAGTATAATGTTTTCTTAGTTTTTTGTTTTCGGACGATTAAAACGAAAATGGCACATCTTTGTTTTCTGCATTGCTGTGGTTCATTTTGTCGTGAGACTCTTGGTTCCTTGCATGAAAGAAACTGCAGAAACGTCGTCTGGCTGACGTGACTCAGGTTTCGGTACTCCTCCGGGTGCGTGTCAAGAAGCTTCTATC
Organism: Ixodes ricinus; assembly: GCA_037355805.1. Classification (NCBI taxonomy): domain Eukaryota; kingdom Metazoa; phylum Arthropoda; class Arachnida; order Ixodida; family Ixodidae; genus Ixodes; species Ixodes ricinus. Next base: position 21,955 of record JAZHYW010029458.1, read on the forward strand.
AAAACTCGTCTAGCACGCTGCAATAATTTTTGCACATCCAATTAACCTTTCACCGAACAAGACCTTTCTTGTGGCTGTGGTGTATGTATTTCAGTGTTGTGCATGAGCGCGGGTGCGGAAAGTCATCTCCAAACGCCCCTTCGCGAGCTTAGGACTTCGTTGCTTCTACGTCAAAGCCTTTTCGAGCAGGACCATGCCTATGTCACTCACTGTCATGCTTTGGGTTAGTAAAGCTTGGCGCATCGCGCAAAGCCTATCTTGGTGTTCTGTCTCAATCTGTATGTAACGTCTATTTTCTTTGCACGAGCCCTTGCACGACTCTGGAAGGTGAACTTCTTAACTATTTGTCTTGTTTGTATGAAATTTGCAGGGAATATTCATAGCTGGAAAAAAGGATGATGTGAAAAAGGTTTAAAGTATGTGAGTTTACCCTTCTAAGAGTTTCATAAAAGTACATCAAATATAAATTTATAAATTGCAAACCTTTTTAGTGTGCTTTCGGGGTGCCTTTTGCCAAAGGAAAAGCGCCCTACAAAGCTCACTCAGAAAGAAAAGCAACACGACCGCTCTTAAGCGATATATATTGCTAGTACCCTGCGGGCATGCTCGGGTATATCTGCGACTACGCGTATAAGAACTCGTACGAAGTCCAACCCCTGACTGCCGAAGCCCACTCGCATGGATCAAGTTTCGTTCACGGAGAGGCTACCAGACACTCTTAGCCTACAGCGCAGCGTGCACCTCGCTGTCCTCTTACAGATTAAACGCATTTACCCGGAGTATGTGAAATTAGGCCTAACCACTTTCACGATTTCACTGTCCGAAAGCGGACCCCAGATGACGGCTTGTTTGTTGACATCAATGCATATGATAGGCGAAGAATGTCCAGGCTCGGCGATTCCTCGACCCAGGCTTCGTCAAGTGTGCGCGACACTGTTTCACGATTGATCACTTCCGTAACTACCGCAACTACGCACTCACGACCATTACGTGAGGCGGCTTGGCTTGGCTTGACTTGGCCTGACCGCTTGGTGGCAAAAGAAAACTGGCTTGATGGCTTGCTAAATTGGACGCAATTTGAGACTCGTGGATCCGAAAATATAGGTGCGTTGATTACCAGAGGGAAAAATAAAAGTCAAAATATTGATGCCAGTTTTTTGGGGTGCGTTTATTATGCGAGTGCGTTTATTATGCGAGTAAATACGGTATATAAATTTTAATGCACAATAGAAATGTGAAGAAAAAAAGCTTTATTTTCTTGCATGCATTAAGTTGAAGATGCTGCACAGCTTTTCATAATGAAAGACCACGAAAATTCAAAAACTAAGCTCACGGCTGCATTTCTTACCAGATTTTAGTGTAGAAACTTTATAAACAGACTGCACACATTCATCCATTCATTATATAATAACTCGTTTGAATGTTCAGAAAGCTGCACTTTAGATGGTGCCGACATGTCGGAAATAATTTATTCCATAAAACATGCTTTAGTTACAGGAGTCAAATTTTCTGACAATCTGGACATTTAAGAGTCGATTAAAAAATTATCGTTAAAATGGTGACTACTTAAAAGAAATTGCAATTTTATGGTAGTTAACTTTTTCTTTCCTTGGCCCCTTCACGCAGCAGCAATCGACTGTTATGTTTCCTGTGCCTGTCGCTGCAGGACAAATACCAGCGGTGTTGCACACTGTGGCACTCGGCCCCTCTTCCTTCCTGTTACCCTTTGCAATTGCAAACATAATGCAATCAGTGTTTGCAGTGTACATCTTAATGATTTCTTTTCACTAAAAAAAAAAATGAAACATCTATTTTTTTTATTTCTTCTTTTAGAATGGTAAAGTTGTTTCACTTGCAGGCCTGCTCGACTAAATGCGATTATTTATGATTATTTCCCATATTCCATCGTAGGCCCAGTTGGACTCCCTTACGACTCAGTTTAACGCCGAAGCCAACCGTCTGCGGTCATCTCTGGCGGAATGTGAGCAAGCCCTTCGTTCGGCGGAGGAACTTGGAAGGAGCTTGCGGGACGAGGTTTCTTTCCTGGGTGCCAAGCTTCAGGTCTCCGAAGAGGAGACTCGAGCCCTGCAGGAGGCCAACGCAGACCTTCAGACGTTGGTGACGACCGGCGGGGAGCAACTTCGGGAAGTGCAATCTCGGCTCGAAGACCTGTCCCAGCGACACACCGCCGCCGAACGGAAGCTGTTGCCTCCCGCGAAGCAAACGAAGCACTTCGACTTCACAACGAGTCGCTTCAGTCCTCTCTCGCGACGTCAGAAGGCCGTTGTGCCGCAGCAGCGCAGGCCGTCCTCGCCCTTCAAGAACAGGTGAAGCAGGTGCTGGCGGCGCGGGAGGAAGACGCGTCTTCGCTGCATGAACTGCGGCAGTACTGCGAGGCACTCTCGTCTCGGAACGAAGCGGGAGAAGCATCGCTGAAGTCCACGTGCGCGCAGCTCGCGGATGCGCAAGCCAGGTGCGACCGTCTGGACAACGAGAATCGAGCGTTGAACGACCGAATCCGAGACTTTGAAGTTCGGACGACCGACCTGCTGAGACTCAAGGAGCAGGCTGAAGACTGCTACCGCAACTGCTTCCGGGAGAAAGAGGAGAACGAGAGGCACCTGAAGGAGCAGGTTCAGACACTGTCCTCGGAAGCTCGGGACTCTGCAAGCTCGGTCGAGGGGTTGCAGGCCGAGGTCTCGAGGCTCTCCCAAGAGGTCGGCAGGCTGCTGCACGAAGTGGAGAGGCTCACGGCGGAGCTTGAGGATGCCAGGAAGAGGGCGAGCGATAGTCTCATGCAGGAAAGAGAGCTGCAAGAGCACCTGCATGTCAACAGCGAACGCTGCGAGGCCCTCGTCGCACAGTGCAAACTACTCGACGAGCAGAAGGAACAACTCGGAGTCGAGTTAAAGGTGAGTCTTCTTTTGGGGCAGTCCCGGCGTTCGTTTCTGTGTTTCAGGTGCCTTGACTTTGTAAATGCCTGCTGGAAACCAAAAAATTAGAAAACCAAACTGGCTGTTTGGTTTAGTTTTCGGTTTGCCAAAGCGTTAAGTAATAGGACAAAAAATTGAAGCGGAAAAGTAGAGAACTAGAAGAACTGGATGGTTATCTTCATTTCTAGTACTAGGTCTGCTTGAGGGCACCAACTAGTCAATTGTTTTATGAGCTTATTCCTTTAATATATTTTTATTCTAGGGTTGTAATTTTCAGTAGTGTAGCATTAAGGGGGGGGGGGGGGCGGGGGCAGGCACTACCCAAAAACAATTTCAGCAAGAAGTCGATTTTGATAAATGCTTTCTTTACATCCACCAACATCTAGAGTAGTCCCAAAAAGTTTCATTTGTTTACATTGCATAGTTATTTTTTATATAAATTATTTTTGGTCCCGCCATGCTAAAGGAATGGTAAAGGTTTGAGTAATTTGAACGCGTTTTTCTTCATTCCATTTTTTGGCATAAATTCCACTTTTGGAAAACTATTGTTTGCTAACTGGGCAAATGGAAAGGCTCACTCATTGTTTTTCTAACTGGAATTTAATGAAAAATGCAACTGTGGAATTGTGCAATGTTAGCATAAAATAAATTGTAAATCACTTTGCTGAAATTTTGTTTTCACAGTTGCACTCTCAAGGCATTCTGCTGCATATCTAGTCAAGAAAAATGTTGGGTATATTAGCATACAAGTTTTTTAACGATAGTTTTCCTAAACAATGTCAGTGTGTTCGTGATAAAATTTATAAATTTATTTCTCAATTTATGTGCACAAATGAAACTTTGCACTGTACCCCTGCCTTCCAACTGCCAGTATATACTGCAAACTTCTTTGAGTGCAATGAGCAGTCTTTGACGGCTCATTGTAAAATTGTTGGCCCACCTGATCCACCCGCAAACGCCGCTTCACAGCGGCCAACCATTCGCTAAAGATGAAAAGTCAGTGTTCGCAAAAACGTTCGACCAACTAAGCGCCACCCAGTTCACTATGTGCCGCCGCACTTCGAGGCATGCAGTGTATCGGCAGTTGCTCAGTCGTTAGTTGCATCACCGTTATCATCTCTGCTGCTTGATTCTTGCGGTGCTGTTACTTGCGAATAATTTCCCGACAGTCCTTAACACAAGTCGCGAGGTTGTCATTTGCGGTAATGAAATCGAAGGCCGATTCTTTGGCAAAAAGTAGGTCCCAGTCCTCAATTTTCAAGTTTTCTTCTGGTTCCGGAGGATCAGCCACTGTATAATCTATGAATCCACACATGCGAAAACAGTTTGATCAGTGTTGGCCACATGATCAACGCTGATTTTGAACGTCATTTCTCATGTTTACTCGAGTGATTGAGAGTTACTAAATCTCGTTTATTACTTGACAATAAAAATAAAGAAGCAGCCCTGCAGTTCATAACTGCAAGTTAGGGTACTGCTCCAGCAAGTCAAATTCGAATTGTGTGCTGGACATGGGTATGTTTTCAAATTTTGGAATGCACCTATGGTTATTGTGATTGCACGGCGCATATGTAGAAAGAACGGCAAGAAAAATTACAACAAAATTTCTTCTACGGTTGTAGGCGCTGAGTGATGCCACCCTAAAGGGATGTATAAACGTTGTAGATCATCGTATGATCCAACGTAACCGAGAAAGCATTTGGACTGTACCGAAACTTAAAGGGGTACGGAAACCAAATTAAGCGCTCATTTTTTAGCTTTAATGTCTTGCATGCTGCAGGATAACCTCAAAATACCAGTCTTTTGTTGAAAGGCACAAACAAACTAATTTTAAAGCTAATTAAACGAGTCTTTCAATGGGCACATGGTGGATGCATGTGGAGCCTATTTCAGAGGTAATCTAGCAACATTGGGGAACTTGCTACGTAGTTATGACGTAGCAAGTTCCAGCTCGAGCAGCGCCGCTCTTTGGAATTTCAACATTTCCCTTTTTAGCTTTCCTCCTCAACTCACAAATCGCACACCGTTCCAAACAGTCCAAGAAGAACGTAAAGGAGGAACTCCCCTCTTTCTCGGACCCCTCGTTCATGCAACTCGGGCACAGTCATTCTCCCCCCTAGAAGGTTAGCCCGTCACTCAAAACTTGGATAAAAGTTGCTTTCCCCACCCCGTTCAGCCCTTAGCTGACAGTATTGTGGAAGCCACATGCTCCTTGGGCCAGCCACACGCTCGTCACTCCACGGGTACTTCGAACGGCTCGGTTGTAACGCGCTGACGCTATTGACACCACCACAACGTTGACAACGCCACCAACGGTAGAGCTCATAACCACGCCAGCCTTGCTACGTCACGAATGCGGGGAATCTTTTCTTTCTGTTTTTGTTTGTGCCCGATATTCCATGGTGCATCACGCTCTCCTTTCGCTTCTCTTCGAGCGCTTGCTTGAATGCACCATTTGGAACGAAAAATATAGCCAGTCGTTCAAAATACAAACGTGCGATTATCATTTACAGTTATTATCCGTCATGCTCGACTTATTTCCGAACAAAATTTGAATATTTCAATTTTTATTTCCGTACTCCTTTGATACATTAGTCATAACTGACTTTGGCCGGGGATTTTAAAAAATTGGTACCTTATTTGGATGAATCGTGATTGTATCAACAAGATTCTACTGTATTACACTATTCGATATTCACTTCAAGATGAACTTTGATATTCAAACTTTTTATAGTGTTGATTGCAGCGGGTTGGCCCTCTTGGGTGCGCTTCTTATGAGCACGGGTGCACTGCAGAGAAGCAATATTCACAAAAGTGAGCATCGTAGATGTGGCTTTTTCACAGTGCAACGGTGTTCGGTGAGAAGCAAAGTCGGCAAAGTAACCCGAAGCTATCAACATTTGAGAAGTTTGAATATTGCAATATGCGTGCTTGGGAGTAAAGTAAAATTTGAAATTCAAGTGGTGCACGCATGCGCCTGGTGTACTTAAAAGAGGCAGAAACTTTGTGGATGGTGACATCTACATTGCATTAATTTAATTTTCAGTTGCATAGTTTAATTTTCAGGAATTAAACTGCCGTAGAATACCGCGCATCCGCCCATTCCACAATCGGCGCCCATTCCCAAATTTGTGAGATCTGAGGAAATACGCACAGTACATTTATATGTACAGTTGATGACGGGACAAGCGCCCATCCCCCATTTTTTTGTGATTATCTCCAAAGTTTAAGTGGGCGCTTGCCCGGTATTTTACGGTATGGCTTTTATGCAAGAGTGTATGCTAGCCAGAGATTCCCTGACAACCTGTGCTCATTGGTGATTCTTTTGTTTTCAAATTCAAGATTGAAGGAAGTATACTATTTGCATATAGTAAGATTTATGACCACTTAACAAGTTTTAGCTGGGTATCCCTATAGTTCAATTATGTCAAACTCATTGTTTACTTGCCATCCCAGGGCATCAGACCTCCTGAAGTCAGTCTATAAATGTAGTTGTATTAAAACTAGCTTATAAATGGACAAGTGGAAGCTTAAGAACAACCTTCACGAGTTTAGCTGGTTTTTCATGAGATGGTGCAACAGTCAAGAAAAGCTTGGAGCAACTATTCGTTACTCGTTGCGTAAAATATTCAGCCAAAACCACTACTAATCGCTTCAAACTCAAAATTCATTTTTTGTACATGACTAGTTATTTATGTTAACAGAGCTAAAGTAGCTGAGTCATGAAATGTAAACAAATATTTGTAAGAGCCAAATTTCTAATACTGTTCGATTCAGGAGTCAAATTGAGCATACCAACGTTCAAAGGTTTACAATATTTCTGAGTGTCAAAAGAAAAGACTATGGGAGTCAAACATCTTGTATAGGAAGATAAAATATTGCTTTATTTATCTGCTCTAAACAAATCATTACATGTTTACTCTATTTTTGGCATCTCTTTCATTGCCCAACAAATTGCTTGAGATTCTCTCCCTATAGAGATTGTGAGAATGAGGGCCTCAACCTTTCTTAGTGTGGGATTTTTCTCCAACAAGTAGGTGTCCAGCGAATTCATTAGTGGTACTACTTATATAATTTTGCGCTCATGCTTGACACTGTATAGGTACTATCGTGTCAAATTGTTTTACAGACCCGAATGGACAGCCTAGAGGCCGAAGCCCATCATTTCAAGGTATCCCTGACAGAGTCCAAGCAAGCTGCATGCTCCCTGGACAAACTCTGCTCTGAGCTATCGAGACGAGATTGCTTCCCTCAGGAGGGAGCTTGAGACTTCCGCAGAAGAGAGAACTTTTTCTACTCCAGGCCAACGCGGAGCTTCAGACATTTGCAATGACAGAGACCCACAAACTCCACGACATGCAATGCCAGCTTGAAAGCGTGTCCCAGCAGCACGTGGCTATCGACAGGGAAGCTTGTTCGTTGCGTAAGGCCGTGGAAACTCTTCAGCTTCAGAACCAGTCTCTTCAGTCGTCCCTGGAGACGTCGGAAGCCAGCTCCGGCGAAGCAATGCAGACCATCCGCACTCTTCGGGAGGAGCTGCAGCAGGCGCGGTTGGCCCAGGAGGAAGACTCCCGTCTCTGCTGCAGAAACTGCAGCAGGACTGCGAGACCCTCCGATCCCAGAATGAGGCAGGAAACGCGTCGCTGAATTCGACGTGCACGCAGCTCGCGGAAGCTCGGCTGAGGTGTGACCATCTGGACAACCAGAACAGACAGCTGGAGGGAAGGATCGCAGACCTCGAAGCGCGGATCGAGGACCTGTTGCACCTCAAGGAGCAAGCCGAAGAAAGCTACCGGAAGGGCATCGAGGAGATTGAGAAGAGCAAAGACGTCCTCCAGGCCCAGGTGGATGCGCTCTCTTCGGAAGCCAGAGACTCTGCGGACTCGGCCGAGAGGGCACGGGCCGAAGTTGCCAGGCTCTGCGAGGAGAACGGCAGGCTGGCAGTCCGGGTTGAGAGGCTGGGGGCAGACGTGGAGAGCGTCTCGAAGAGGGCGAGCGAGGACCTCGAGCGGAGGGAGAGGGAGCTTCAGGAACGTTCTGAGCAGGACAGTGCCCGCTGCGAGGCCGCCACGGCACGATGCCAGCTGCTCGAGAAGGAGAAGGAGGCACTGAGGGCAGACCTGACGGTGAGTCCGCCTTTGGCCAGTGTTCGGCTTTTAAATGTTAATTTGGAGAACGACTATCTGAGCACGCGTGGCTAGGCCGAGATGATCTCGGAGCATCACAGTACACACCTTCAGGAGGTCACCCGAGGGTTGGAGAGAAAGCGGAGCAGTTTATTCTCTAAATCTAACTACCAGAGATGTAATGCTGGTTGAGATGGTGGACGTATTGCTATGCCGTGGTTTGGTTTTGTCGAATATGTTCGTTATTGGTGTTCTCTGCTTCGGTATTGCAGACTTTTACCTACTCTCTTGGTTGATTTTTCTGCCTCCAATATTTGGGTTTTGAAAAGTACTTTTATTTTAATTTTCCTTAAAAAAAAGTTAGCTTCACAGCTTTTTATCTTCAAGGATGTTTTCAGGGGCAATCTTTGCACTCAGGAGGCTGAAGCAGAATGTTGTTCAGGGAAACAAAACCAATGGGCAAAGGTAGCCGAGGCTCAAAAACTCGTATGAGGCTGCGTTCCACACGCAAGATTCGCCTGCCTAGCTTCTAGCATTGCATTTGAGGAAGGAGCAACGACCTTAGTGAAATACGTTGCTAACACATTCACATAACCTTCACAGGACTGAAGCAGAATGTTGTTCAGGGAAACAAAACCAATGGGCAAAGGTAGCCGAGGCTCAAAAACTCGTATGAGGCTGCGTTCCACACGCAAGATTCGCCTGCCTAGCTTCTAGCATTGCATTTGAGGAAGGAGCAACGACCTTAGTGAAATACGTTGCTAACACATTCACATAACCTTCACAGGATTTGCACAAGTCTTTGAAAGCCTTGGAAACCCTTGAATTTGAAACGGCATTCTCCAGACCTTGAACCCCCTGGGATTTCTAAGCGGTGCTTGAAAACCCTAAAATTTCGAAATATTCCGTTTTTTTTGTTTTTTTTTTCAATAATGGAATGTTTTTTACAACAACAAAATATAATTTTTACGTGTATGGTAACTTCAACTTCAAAATTTCAACGAGTGCCTACCCATGCTCCGTGTAATTGACAAAGGTGAAAGCATTTGGAACCTGATTAGGGAAGTGGGGCATCTGCGGCATGCAGAGATCCAGGGTTAGTCTATGCCCCTCTATGACCGTTCAGTGTGCTCTTGTACCTGCAATAATGTTATACTTGCTCCTTGGGGGTTATAAATCGACCGCTCCTGTTTATCTCCGTGATCTCCAAAGTCGCCTCGGACATCCTCTTTTTGGTCACGGGGATTATGGTTTGGGGTTTTCCCATTGTTGGTTGCTATGGTCGCCGGCAGTTTCGGAAACTCGTTGTGTGGTCTTTCACAACCGTAAGCTTCTTGCTTCGTGGGCCATTCTTCGAACACTCTTATCGGCCGATTCCGCAGTCACGTAAGCTACGTTTCTTGCAGATGTGTGAGAGTTCAGTAAAGTTTGTTTTGCAGTAAAAAAAACATGCTCTCTGAGCATTACTCTGCAGGCCAAGCTGGACTCCCTTACAACTCAGTTCAACGCCGAAGCCACTCGTTTGAGGACATCCCTCCACAGAGTCCGGAAAGCCGTTCTCTCCACGAAGGAACTTCAGGCAAGGTCCCAAGACGAGGCATCTTCCCTCGGAAAGAAACTTCGGACGTCCGAACAAGAAAGGGACGCATTACGCAAGGCCAATGCCGACCTCCGGGCGTTTGCAACCACTGGATCTCAACAACTCCAGGACATGCGCCGCCAGCTCGACGCCGTATCCCAGCAGCGCGATTCGATCGGAGCAAGAAGCTCGCTCTTTGCAAAAGGCCGGCGAGGCACTTCAGCTGCAGAACCAGCTCCTTCAGTCCTCTCTCGAGGCGTCCGAAGCCGGGAAAGCCGCCGCCGAAGCCAGCTGCGTGGAGGCGACCCGGTCCATCCCCGCCCTCCGGGAGCAGCTTCAGGAAGCGTTGTCGGCCAGAAAGGACGACGAGTCTTCTCTGCAGATGCTGCGGCTGGACTGTGCGGACCTTCGGGCCCGAAACGAGTCGGGAACCGCGTCGCTCGAGTCGACTCGAGCGGAGCTCGCGGAAGCGCTGGCGAGTGCGGTCACCTGGACGATGAGAACCAGGCTTTGAGAGACCTGGTCGGAGACCTCGAGGTGCAGCTGAAGAACCTAGAACACCTCAAGAAGCGGGCCGAGGACGACTACTACAAGTGCGTCGAGGAGAAGGAGAGGCACAAGGACGCACTGAAGGAGCGCATCGAGGCGCTGTCCTCCGAAGCCCGAGACACGGCGAGCGCGGTTCGGGAGTCTCAGTCCGAGGCCTCAAAGCTTCGCGCAGGAGAACGGCCGCCTAGCTCTGGAAGTGGAAAGGCTGAAGACTGGAGGCGGAGGAAGCGGCGAAGAGGGCGAGCGGTCGGTAGCGGAGGGAAGAAGGAACTGCTGCAGGAGTCGAGGCTCCACGTTGCCCGCTGCGAGGCCGCCACGGCACGGTGCGAGCTGCTGGAGAAGGAGAATGAACGGCTCGGGGCAGACCTGAAGGTGAGTCTGCTTTTGAGCAGCGTGTTGGCATTTGTCTTGCTGGGAGTCCGCAGCCTCTCCAAAGGCCTACTGGAAGCATCTAACAGATAGCAGAGTTCCTTCTTCTAAGCCAATCCTCAAGAGTGCAGGTTCTTGAACTTTGTTCCTGAGAGCCCACAGGTTCCCCAGGCTCTCAAATTTCATTGACCATCACCACCCCCTAAAAAGGTTTCCTGTTCGATGCCCATTTTTGGAAGATCTGAGCCACCCACTGCGAGCCAATCACCCCCAAGTACCTATCTGAAATGTTGAAGGTCCTGTAGGTTTCTGTGGTGCTTCGCTGCATTAGTGCCAAGAAAGGTTCCTCGGCTCTAAGCCTCAAGAGCATATCGAGAGTATGCCCGGGCCCTACTGTAGCGCTGATATGAATGGCAAAAATGAAACTATACAAGTGCATTCTTTTGATTAAGGTCATTCTTAGTTTCAGAGTGTTTTTTACTAGCTTTTATTAGCAAAAAAATAAAGATGAATTTGGTGTATGCTTTATAGTTGCACGAGTGCTTGTAGAAACTGGACTAGAACCAGATAACATCTCTTGATCGGATGAACTTCCTCTAATAGGGAGTAATCGTAATATATGTTTCGGTGCTCATTGCACAGTGGAAGAAAGCTTTTGAAATCTTACAAAATGTGCACATTATGACTTCACAAATTTTTTCCACACTTTAGGTTAATGTAGCAATGACTCAATCTAATTTAGTATGTGTGACTAAATTCTGCAAGAGAGAACTGCTTGTTCGAAGCATAAACGCTTGTTTCGTGTCTGGTACCTTTCGTTAGTTGTTTGTCCAAAGCTGTTTGTTGGTTACAAAATGCTGGCCATTTTTACCGGCTAGAAGCAGTGTGGTTGTTTTTTTCTAAATATTTGTACCTAATAATAGTTTTATATATTTGGAAAGAATGCACATTCATTTGTTGAGTTGCGAATACAGTTGAACCTCGATTTAATGAAACCCGATTTCACGAATTTCCTGATGTAACAAACAAATTCAGATTCCCCGCGCAGCCTATTTGCGAGGTCTCCCTACCTCGATTTTACGAAGTTCCCGATTTAACGAAATAATTAGCGGGTCCCGGTGACTTCGTTAAATCGAGGTTCAACTGTATGTACTTGTTGCAATACAAACTCAGTAGATGTAAAGAATGTAATAAAATGGTGGTTGTCTTCACAATTTGAGGTTGCATCTTATCCGAACATGTTCTGGGGTTAACTGCTGCACTCCGTTGCGGGTCATGAAACTTTAACATTTGAAGGGCTCTACGTAGACCCTCAGATGTGTCTGACAAGTATTTTATATCTTGATTACCTACCGTAATATCCCGAGTCATCGCCCATCCCCAAGTCATTGCCCACCCCACTTTTTGGGCCAATACAGATTTCCAAAAACACGCCAATTCATCGCCTACCCCTACAAATACCCCAACGCAGACTCCGCGACCCGCGAACATTCATCCCACCTGAATGATGCAGCCGCAAACCTTGCAGTTGGAGCACATCCGTGTCAAAGTAATACGAAGGGGGGAAAGACTTATACTTCTCTTTGTTTACGCATTTCCTCCGCGAGCGACCGCTAAGTCGTAGTGCATCCTTGGAAAAAAGAAAACGATGGAGGTAACAGAATAAAAATTTGTGTTGCTTCAAAAAATTTGCCCGGACAAAAAAGTCGGAAAGGTAACACAAGCAGTAACCCATTCAGGGATCACAAGGTGAACGAACGCCCCCTATCCTGGAATGTAACCGTGGAGTGCAAGGTTAAAGACTGTCTCCGCCCAAGTAAGGTCGCCGCAGACCCGCTCATTACCCTGGCACGTCACGACCGCAGTTGTGCAATGTTTAAGACTGAGCCAACAAGTAAAGAAATATTTGCTAGAACGCCGCACACAGACGTTTGCAGAGCGTTCCATTTCGAGCTTCGTGTTCATGGTGCAGCGCATGCATGTATGCACCAAACAAGAGAGTTGCGCAAGAGCTTACAATTGATATGGTGCAAGACTTGGCCCAATGCCAAAGTATTTGCCAACGTGATCACCGGCTTTCCTGCTCTGCCAGCATCGCTCTTCGTCACTTCTTTCGTCCGCCCGCTTGCTCGCTCGTTGCACCTGGTTGGATTTTCTGTTTTCTTGTGGACTTGATTATTTTTTTTTTTGCTAACGAGAAGAACATTGCTGTGTTAGAAACATGCTTTTACAGAACAAACGTTCGCGCTGTATGCCATTCGGTAGTGTTCATAGCGCATATGTAAGCAACAGACTTCACGATAGTAATATTTTCCTTTATGAGCATTTTTTGCATAAAGCAGTGAAATTAATTCGAGTTTTGAGTTTAATGTATTTCTTGTGCAGTCACGCTTTTTTTTTCTTTCCGACTTTTTGTGCTCACTTAACGAGACTTGGCCCACCCCTTTTTTATTAATTTCTAGCGGCAGGGGGATGGGCGATGATTCGGGATATACGGTACTTATCAATAAAAAATTTCAGCTCTACCGCCTTATACATTTGCAAATTCGTCGACCCCCTCATTTTAATCTAGGATTTTTTAAAATAAGGAGACTTTTATATGGGAATAAATACGGTAGTTTAGTTAAGCCCCGAACAAGCACTTAAAAGTTTCTAAGCTGTTGGCTGGCACTCTGAATTTCTCCCCTTCCTCAGTTACCTGCATCGTGGCATTCGGTTCACGGTTTGACAGTCTTGCTTTGTTCCTTTGTCCAATTCATAGACTGCCAAAGAGAGCCACATCCGGAAGCTTCAGGCCGCCTTCTCAGAGATGACAGCAGAGTCCAACAAGAGGATCTCGGCCTTTAAGAAGAGGGAAGTCATGCTCAGGGAAGAGAATGAAGCCCTCAAGAAGAAATGCGAGGAGGAGAAGGCTTCCCATGAGAAACGGGAAAAGCTGTAAGTTTTCCTCTGGTCACTGTCTTCACTGTGGGAATTGTTAGCTTATTTTTTCTACCTTTTACAAATGCAAATTGAGTGCAAATTGAGAAATGTCCTGGCAAACATAACCCCGCCTTTTTTCTTTTTTTTTAGCGCTAATACTTGGTGTTTTTAGCATGTGTACTTAGGGGCTAACGTATCCAGTTTCTGCCGTTCACGATTAAAGATACTCCGAAAATGCCTCTTCAGGCAGAAAAAAGGAGTCATTGTTTTGTGTACTGTGGCAGTAGCTTCTGTGGCAGCATAAAACCCCAATAAATCACTCTGCAGCCCCAACACCCTGGCAGTTGTCTAACTTTCCAGGTAATGGGTGTTCTTTGACCCAATTAATATTGGAACTTGAATGAAAAGAAAAGTGGCATCAACATGCGACGAAAAGATCAGAGCTCATAAAACTGCCACAAGATGCATTGTGATTGCTTTGCAGAGGTGAAATCATAATCTATTGTCTATTTATTGCAATTCTTCCTCTATCAAACCGTTCATTTTTAGTGGATATGTTACATGTAGTTTTGTCATTCTTTTGTAGCGCATTGTTACTTACTGATTCTTTTTGTCTTGTATTCAGTTGGGTAGTTTTCAATCTTGTCTTAGCAACTGCTTTAGTTCCTGGCAACACCGACGGTTGGTTCATTTTAAGCATTGGACGAGCCCCCACTTGTTAGGTATATTGATCCACACTAAGCCACTTCCGAAAACCGTTAGCGTCACCTGCCGCCAGTCCCGCGTATGCTCGCTCTCCACCGCCGCTTCTTTCTCTTCACTCCCGTTCCCCCGCGCATCCGTTCGGTGCCGCGCTATCCCTCACAAGCTAACTATGTTTATGATTTGTGGCCTCGGAAAGTTCAATACCACCTACATTGGGGTGGCATTTAAATGATGAATTCAACATAAAATTAAACCTCTGCGGAGCGCAAGTTTGTCTGCTTCTTTTGCAGGGGTTGTGGTGACATCAGAACGCCGAGCCCTGATTGGTTCTGATTGAAGGACATAGTGGGTAGACGTCAAGGCACCTTGCTTTGAGGTCTACCCACTATCCTCCCGATCAGAGCCAATGGGTGCTTGGCGTCTTTCTTGTGTTACCGCAGCTCCTGCAAAAGAAGCAGACGACTTGCTTTCCGCATAGATGCCCAGCTATCTTAATTAAGGGGATTTATAAATCCGCCTTCTATATGCAAAAATCTTTCTTCAGTCGTGAATTAAAAAAAAAAAATCCACGAATGAACACAAGTTGTCAGGACATGGCTGCCTAACAAACACTTGCATAATAGCCACAGTTAAATTTTTTTTTACTTATTGCAATGTAGATATTGACATTGACAAAGTTTTTGTTTCTTTTTAAATGTGCCACTATCTCACTTTGAGGGTGTGCTCTTTCCCTAAGCATGCGGCTGTCCTGTGGCAAAGCGAGGTTTGTGGGTATTGCTTCCCCACAGTGTATTAGTGATCAGTATGAAGCTTGCTCGACTGATCTAACCTGCCATGATCAAATCTTTGAAAAGTGTGAATATCGCGCTTTATATTGAAATGAATATCGAATAGCATATATTATCCCAAACAACTATTCAAAAATTGTAATATTTTCACAATCCTGATAAACAAATACATACGACTGGTGGTCAAATCACCTGAACGTATTTTGCGCAATTCCAAGAGATGAACAGCCTCATGGTGTTCTTGTATTTTAATGATGTCGAACGGGACAGGAAAGTAGTGTGTGCCATCTTTTTAGATGTTATTTAGCAGTGGTTGATTGGCAGTGTCTTCTTGCGTCGCCTCGGCAAGAAAGGTCTCGTGTGCTGACCTTCCACACGCCGTACCTTCGCCGCAAAATGTTTGCAGCGTCACAATCAGCAAGTTGCCGGCAATTGTTGGCCACCTTGCTGGGTCTTCTAGATCATTCTTGACATGCACCTCCTGTAGAAGTGCAATGTCGCCTCCCCGCATTGAAAATTGCAGTCACAATTTTCAAAGCAGGAACTGCGGCTGTTTGGCGCAAATGCTAAAGCGGCCACAGCTGCGGTTCTGAGAGCTGCCATTTTCTAACTGCTCATCTTGGCTTTAGCTAACTTCTCGCGCATCCTTAATCCTCCTTGGAGGGACACAAAGACTCTCTTGCATACGCCCGCAATTTTCGAAAAGTGACGCATACAAAGCCAAAATCGCGGTTAGTTTGACGCCTGCGCAGTGGCGACGACGCTACTCTTTCCGTACGCAAAGCTTTTGTTTGCGCTGTTTTAAAACTCCACATTATAATGAATAAGTTGGAAAAAATGTTTACGGGCTGTACCACTTAAAATTTTAACTTTAAAACATGTATTGTTTGCAGAGTACAGTCCAGAAAATTCGATATAGCCCTAGCTGCTGCTGTATCGCACAAACGCGATAAACCAGTTTGTTGCCGTAACAATGCTTTCTGCAATCTGTGGTGCAGCTTCCACAAACACGTCAACGAGATGGAGAGCAGGGTGACCCAAACCAACGAGGACATCGAGACTCTCAAGGCACAGCTGTCTGACAACGACGGAAAGCTGGCCACTGTGACGTCCGAACGAGACCGCTTGGCCATGGAGGTAGGAACCCCCACCACAGTGCAAGAAGGCTTGGGGCGTCCAACTTTCGCCCCAGTTTTTCGTGCACGCCACCGAATGGCGCCACAGTCGAGGCCTACGAAGGCTTTCTGCTGTGCGGTGTCAAATGTTCAACAGACTGCAGCAAAGCTTTGCGCAGACTAAACTGAATGTGACTGTTCATGCTGCATTTTGAAGTGGGGACGGATATTCCCGATTTTATGTATGGCTATTAATTATTCCAAGAAAGGGCTTTTGGCCGGTGTCATTTATAGCGCTTTTTGCAAATGGTGCGTGCTTTCTTTCTTTCTAAAGCGAGAAATGTGTTCATGCTCGGCCGTGGAATGGTAAACGACAAACAAAGTAATGGCGCACTACCCTTGCAGCTTTCGGGTGAACTAAAACCAAATCGCCGAGCAACTATACCCCGAGCATTCCACCGCGACGCGGTGCCGTTCGCCGAAAGGGAAGGCACAGACAGTCCCGGATCCTTTCTTTTTTTCTCGTTTGTCAAGTGGCAGGGGCAGCCAGGGAAACCATGTTGGCACCACATCTTTAGCCAGAGCAGCCTCCCATGGGGCACTTACGAGGATGCGTACCTTGAACGCAGCTGTCCACGATGTGCACACGAACCTTGACTACAGTCGTTCCTATGTACAGGAATGACGATGTATTCACAAAATCTTTGCTCTCGCAGGCTCCGATTAAATTTAAAGGAACTCTAAAGTGCTGTTTAAAATCCTCGTTTTATGGTTATAACTCTATATGAGCTCTAAGCATTCTAAAAAACCAGAAACTACATTCGTGCACGTCTGATTTGCACATTAAAAAAGTGATCAAACTTCCCGACTTTTACCGTATGTGCAGAACGACAGATAGCGCTACTGAACATTGCTGAATGACAGACGGCGCTTGTCAGCCACTCGCGAGCGACGAGTTTGGTAGTGCCATCTGTCGTTCTGCGCCATTTGTAAGTGTGGGGATCTCTGATCGCTTTTAATACTCTAATCAGCCATGCATAAATGTAATTTAGGGTTTTTTTGTAGGATGCCAGAGTTGTGACCATAAAACGAGGATCTCAAAAAGCACTTTGGTGCCTCTTGCCACGCACCCTTACTTTTTGCAGCACTGCAAAGAACCTCTGGGATGCTCTGTAGCGCTCTTTCTGGTCTGCACCTTTAGTTTGTACCGTCTCAGTTGCATTGCCTCTGGTTCGTATCTGGTTTTATTTTCCCACTGCAGAACCGCAGCCTGAAGGCGCAGCTCAACTACTGCGAACTGAAGATGAAGGAGCAGAGAGTCAAAGGCAGTGCCAACTCGCTGTCTGCCAGCAACGAGAGCCTCTGGTCGCAGAAGACCTCTTCGGGCTCCTTGGCCAGCCTCAGGTCGAACAGCAGCCTGGCTTCGGACCAGTTCAAAGGTGAGGGAGCGTTTTTACTGGACGTTTTGCCCTGCAAGAGTGCAGGTGGGAACACCCGTTTTAACGATGTTTGTAGCAACCTTCGTCTCCAAAGCTGTATAATGCGTGGAACGCAGTATCACTAGTTTAAACTTGTTTAGAAGACATTAAACGGTTGTTTCGGGAGTGAAAAACATGTTTTCTTTTATGAATTGCTTTTTTATTGCCCTTCTTCTTTATGAATTGCCCTCCTTTACAACATCGCCGTGCACGACAAAGAGTGTCGGCATGTGGGGACTGTAGTAGAACTACAGTGTATAACGTATGTCACGGGAGTCCCAAAACAAATATTTTGGGTCGAAGTAAATGCCATGAGACCACTTACCTTTGTAAAATAATTTATTTCATGTTACATGAAAAATAAACCTCAGTCTGAGGAAAGCTTTTATTTCACTAGACTAGTACAGTTCTCTCTCAAGCGTGTTAGAAGACCGACCAACGGAACCATTTTCCGCAAGGTAGGAAAATGCTCCTCGCGCCCTCCTTCTCACCCGTTCCCAAAACTCGCGTAATGGGAGGAGGTTCTTTTTTGTCGGCTTTTCCTGTAGGGATAATCCTCAAAATGAGCGGCTACCTGCAAGCGCGACAACTACCTTCAGACTTCCAGGTATGTTCCCCTCAATGACGCGGGCACGCTCAATCCGCGAGACTGAGGAAGCCAGCGCGACCGAACGCTTTTTTCCATGAGCTGCAGGCCCGAGGCCGCTCGGTCGGTGGAGATCTAGAGGCCGTGATATGCTGGTGTCGTTGCAGCAGCCACCCTCTGGCATTGCGCGGCTGCTGGAACCATCCCCGTGTCTTCACAAGGATTGGCTTGCGCAATAGAGGGTTCAGATCATCGATAATCCATTTCTTTCCGAAACACATAAATCGGGTTTCTTTCCCTGACCCCTTCACTACTGTTCGAAACATATACGTATTTGCACGAATATAACGCGACCACGAATATAACGCGAAGGCAGGTTTTGATGACCTCAAAAAGAAAAAGAAAATATTATTACTATTATAACGCGAGCCGAGGCCGCGTCAGTTTCGCACACTCGGGGGCATAGCAGAAGTGAAAAGTCAATGGAAATAGAAGAAATATCAGTTTATGTTTTGACTGCACTCATCCTGACTGCTCAGGTCCTTCCGTTTACATTACACTTGGCTACTACGCAGATAAGCAGCAGCACGGCACCGCTCGTCTGGTAGTTCCTTTTTCTTCGGCGTGAGCTCCTCGGCAGCCCACAATCCAAGCAAGGCAGGAAGCAGAAGCACCAACACACAAACACCAGACCACTCTGGAGCAGAAACTAAAAAATGCGCAGGCAGAAAAAAGACTGCTGAACCCGATACACGATCACACTTCTTGTTCTGGTCCCTCTGCATAAACAAACACCTCGTGTAGCACGATTACGTAAACGGTGCTTGGCTTGGCTTGTGTTGACTTGACTCGACCTGCGGCCTGGCTTGGCTCGAATTGGCCAGTGCCCGCATTCCCGCATGGCGTGCCCGCCGAGTTTCTGCTGTGGCGTGCGCGCGTTGTACAAACACAAAAGCGATAAAAAAAATGTTTTTTTATCTTTTCTATTGGCCCCTTCAGGTGGCCCAATAGCTAATAAATTCCCTTCCACACCCCCACTTCTTTTCCCACCGGATCTCCTGCATTGAGCAGGAGGGATGGCTTTTTCCTCTGGCTTTCTCCAGACTCGCGCGCCTCGTGGCTGAACTCGATTCCGAATATAACGCGAGGTGCGTTTTGGAGCACGTAATTCCGAAAAAAAACTCGCGTTATATTCGTGCAAATACGGCATCTCCTCTCGTATGTTGTTCATCCTATTTTGCACTATTTTGCGTATTTAATCTTCCTTACCTCTGCTTGATGACTGCTTTATAAGTTGATAAAGGCCTTTAAATATTGGCGCCGGCTTGCGCAATCAGCGCTGTACCGGATTTGTTCATTATTGGACAAGATTGGCGTCAGGATGGTGGAGGAAGCAAACCAAAATTCTGGCTTCTAATGAAGACGGCGCAGTCGTAAGATAGGTTTTTGCTTCTCCCGCCTCCACAACGCCCCATCGTTTGCACTATCACAACTTCTCAGTGACCTAGCTGTATACCACATTTTACTCATAGTTACTATAAATGTGGTCCCACAGGCTTTCTCGTTATGAGCGTGTCGACGTTTTAATGACCGGCGACTCTCCTGAGTGAGAATAAATATTATCACCTTTTCAGAACAACCACTCTTTTCTGCACCCCTCCCCCTTTACCGAGTTGGGGAGATATTAGGCGACTCCAGGAAGCAGCCTGCACACAGGGCTTTTTGGCTACTCATTCTCAACACATTCGAACGTGGAAGTAAACACATCGCATGAACGACGCCCAGTTTATTCGCAACCTAAATAATGTGACTCTACTGTTCACACCCAATGGGCCTCCTGCGTTGCCCAGGGGGTGCTGCGAAAAGGGACTTGTTAGGCCTTGTTTTGGGTAGTACAAACCTGAGCGTCTCAAACTGTCAGGCATGCAGAAGCGTGCCTGCTCTGGTGCGGAGCGCGAGATCACGAGGAAAGTACAAAGAAACAACAAAAATCCGAACGCCGTCAAAGCTAAGACGCTAAGAGCGCGAGCCATGAGATGCCGTTTCACGCGTTCCAAAGTAGACATGACAAAGAAAAAGAAAAATGAAAGCGTCGCGACACAGGTGTTTCGACGTCACCGCCCAGAGATAAGAGACGCGTACCCTAGCGGTAGTCGCATGAATTTGGCACTTTTGATTGTCTTGCGGCGTTCAGTCTGGCCGATTTTTGGCGTCCAAGGGTGTTTTTCGTTCTTCGGCACCAGGCAGAATTAAAAAGCTCGACCAACGTGCCATAAGTAGTGCGAGGCTCAATCAGGTGAGCTTGTACTACCCAAAACGAGGGCGCTACAGTTTGCTCAAAGCTTCAGCGCAGGAGGCCTATCAATTTCATCATCAATCACTATTTGTTATGATTTCATGGTGAAAGTATGTTCGTCGTGACGCCACAGAAGTGATCGATTCAAAGGGAGAAATAGGTCCTCTTATTTATTTTGCGGAAATACTCGCTCCTGTGACGCTCTAGTGCTTAAGGTCAAAGCGCCCGAGGCAGTGCGTAATACCTCACAACTGTCGTTGACGATGAAATATTTGTGGGAAGTGCATAAAAGTTTTTACACGCGTAGCACCCTAAACAAAAGCATACATAAACACAACAAAATGTCGCAATCGCAAAAAAAAAAAATATATATATATATCAGCCTACGAAAATTGTTGTCTCCCCCCTTCTTTTTTTTTTTTTCCGCGCCACTACAAAGATTATTGGCCGAGCAACGAATTTCCACCAAAACCTCGCTTCTTGGAGGAAGGACTCTAGGGTATCTGTAGGGCTCAGTGTTTTCGGATAAATCCGAAAAACTCCGAAAAACACCCGCCGGTAAAATTTTGGTAAATTCGGATTTATCCGATAAACTCCAAATGCTTATGTGCCAATGCCACCCCCCCCTGCAAAAAAAAAGTAAGACTTTTTTTTTTTTTTACAATTTGATTAGCACGGAGTCAATGGTCCTGGGAAAATGGCACCATAGTTATCTTTCAAATCTCAGACCATTGTCAAAAGGGGTCTTGCCGCTTGTCTCGGCGAGGTCGATTCAGGGCAACAGGTCATTGTACATTCGGGTCACGACAAAAGCCACTCTTTTGGTTTCTAGTTTGAGCCACGCGATTTGTGATTTAGAGAAAGGAGAAGGTATGTTTTTGTAACAGTGAAAGCTATGGACTATAGAGATTGTATTAAATAGGGAAAAGGGACAGTTGAAACTCTCTATTACATCCTTAACCACTCCACCTCGCGCGGCCGCGGGCTAGATTGATGGAATAGGATGGGATGACTACGAGCATTGTAGCGACTGCCCCCGGGAGTTTATTGATTTTAAGGTATCGACGTTTATCGAAGCAACAGTTGTGTGCGACGTTTGTCGTGGGACAAATTAATATTGCCAATGGCATTGGCACGAACGTCAAATTCAGCTGAAAAAATTTTAATCGATACAAGCGCATTTTATTTTTTATCTGGCATACGTTTACATCCGGTTATTATTTACATATTTATTTTCAATAGGAAACACTGCGAAATTAAACTCCGAATTTCGGAGAATTGGGAATCAAACAAATATAAACTCCGATAAACCGATCTGCAAAAAATAAACTCCGAAAAACACCCTCCGAATTTGACGAAAAATAAACTCCGAAAACACGGAGCCCTAGGTATATGGTAGTGAACCTGTCAGGGAATTTGTAGAAATAATAGGCGACCATTGAATCTAGCCTTCTGCAAAAATCATGCTCGGGATATTTCCATTTTCCTCCCACGCGATCAGAAGGCAAGACGCCAGGGGTAAATCATGTGCACTAACATGCTGCTTCTAAGAGAGAGTGCCAGATTTATAGGTCATGTTAATTTAGATGTAAATAGTTTAATCACTGTGCACAAACATTTGCGGTCTGGAGAATGGCATGGAAGCATGGAAGAAAGCAGCTTGCTAGAAATAGAAGTCTATATTGCATTGCACTGATGTAAAAAAATATTACGTAATTTTTGTCTTATTTCTCTTCGAAAAAAAAAAGCAGCGTTGAGAAAACGAAAAAATGTACGTTTTGAGGCTCCGAAAGGACATAAAAAACTGGGACAACCTGAACAATACGAGGCGCCTTGCGTCACTCAGCTTGCACTGGTTTCATGTTGTTCTGGAGCCTTTTAAAAGGGGATGAAAAATTATAAACCGACTGACCCGACTTACCATAATAGAGCAGTTCATTTTCATTACTACAGGCTCTCTTCAAGTGTCTTGCATAGTTCAGCTTGTACTGGTCCGTTTTTATTTTTGGTTCCTTTCAAAAAGTGACCTCTAAGCTACTGGACCAACGTACACATTCATAATTTGCGGAAGCGGAGAAGTGGAAATGCGACAAAAGGAAAGATTCGCCCGCGTTATTTGAGGCCTATAGAAAAGTGGACCGGATAGAAGAGAAATGAGTGGTTGTTGTGGGAAGGTGATAATATTTATTCTCACTCAGGAGAGTCACCGGTCATTAAAACGTCATCTCGCTCATAACGGGAAAGCCTGTGGGTCCACATCTATAGTAACTACGAGTAAAATGTGTTATACAGCTAGGTTACTGAGAAGTTGTGATAGTGCAAACGATGGGGCGTTGTGAAGGCGGGAGAAGCAAAAACCTATCTTACGATTGCGCCGTCTTCATTAGAAGCCAGAATTTCGGTTTGCTACCTCCACCCTCCTAACGCCAACCTCGTCCAATATTGGATAAATCCGGTACAGCGTTGATCGCGCAAGCCCGCGCCAATATTTAAAGGCCTTTATTAACTTATAAAACCGTCATCAAGCAGAGGTAAGGAAGAAAAACTACGCAAAATAGTGCAAAATGGGATGAACAACATACGAGAGGAGATATATGTTTCGAATAGTAATGAAGGGATTAGGGAAAGCAACCTGATTTATATGTTTCGGAAAGAAATGGATTATCGATGATCTGAACCCTTTATTGCGCAAGCCAATCCTTGCGAAGGGCTGCTGGAAAGACAACAGCATATCACGGCCTCTCGATTTTCACCGACCGAGTGGCCTCAAACCTGCAATGCAGCTCGTGAAAAAAAAAAAAAAAAGCCTTCGGTTGCGCTGACTTTTTCAGTTTTGCGGATTGAGTGTGCCTGCGTCAACGAGGGGAAGAAACCTGGAAATCTCAAGGTCGGTGTCGCGCTCGAAGCTAGTTGCTCATTTTTTGCTTTTTGAGGATTATCTCTACAAGAAAAGCCGACACGAAAGAAGCCCCTGCCATAACGTGACTTTCGGGAGAGGGTGAGAAGAGGAGGGGTGCGAGGGGCATTTTTCTACCTTGAGGAAAATGGTTCCGTAGGTTGGTCTTTAACCCCTATATATAGTTTTCAAACGTGTCGTTTGCAGGAACAAAGTGGTTTTCCATACGTCGTCCACGCCGATCGCCTCGTCAATTGCATCACTGTGCCGATCGGCGTCTTCCGAATTTTTAGCATCGTGCACAAACCCTGCGTTTTGAAAACACTTCTGGATGGTTGTGACTTTCACTTGCCACCACAACGTGGTGATCATGTCGATGGCACCCCTCAAGTCCACCTTGATGGGGTCCTCTCGTTGCAACTTCGAGACGACTCTTTTGCATATGCGCTTCTTGTAGAGCGCCTTGACTGTAGTGATGACGCCCTGATCAAGAGGCTGGCTTTTAGCAGTGGTGTATGCTGACAGGAACTCAAACTGACTGCGCTTAATTCTGGCTGCGCATTGTGTGCGCTGCAGTTGTCCAGGTTAAGAACAATGCACAGTTTTTCCATGACCAAGGCCTCATTGAAACTTTTCAAGCCAACTAGGAAAGTTGATTTCCCGATGACAAACGAGCGCCGCTGGTTGGAGCCTTCAATGTTTTGCACGGAACAAAACTGTGACACGTTCCTTCGAGAGTTTGCAGCCGGAACAGGGTTCACCTCTCATCGCGAGAGTACAATCGAGACGCATGTTGTAGCACAGACCAGCTTCATCGGCATTATAGATGTCTTTTTCCATGTACACGGAAAGCATCGTCTCGAGATGAATGCGAAACCACGTCTGAATGTTGGTGCCGTCGACTTCCCCACTTTCGCCCGGGATAGGTTTGCAGCCAATTCTGTGGCGGTCTTTAAACCGCTGGATCCATCCATTGAGGGGGTTGAAGCCTTTGTGTTCAAACAAATGTCCAAAGGACCTAGCCTTCGCTTGTAGCATCGGGCCACTCACTGGGACGTTCTTGGCTTGGCCCATGAATCCTCTTTCTTGAGTGACTCAAAATCTTGCTGTAACTGCTTCCGTACCTGCTCCATTGTGTCAGCGACAGGTTCGCAATTTGTTGAGCATGGTTTCTGCGGAGCGCCCACAACCAGCCGCGAGTACGCCTCCGTCAGTAGAGACGTGCCACAGTACCCTGTAATGTCATATGGGTACCTAAAATAACATTTAAGTAGTGTGCAAGTACAAAAATTATGCCCCGCGTAATGAACGTACCCCCAAATACATGTCAATTTTTCTGAAAAAAAAAGTGTTTATTATGCGAGTAAATACGGTAGGCAAGTGACGGAACCCAGCCCCGATGCCGGATTACGTGAATGCCTTTTGGATTGCCGAAATCCAACGAAAGCAATGTCTGAAGGGCACTCGAAGTACCGGTCAGTTGATGCTAGCATTGTCTCAGTTTGCAAGGTCTCTTTCTTGGGCAGGGTTTGAAACCCTCTAGAATGCGCTGTATTCGAATGCTACTAAATATATGGGAACTTGGATTCAGAACTGCTACCACTTGCCCCTCCTCCAGCAGGAACTTGCCACCCTCGATTACACTCGGAGCGACTTGCGAGCTTCGAGCATGCATGCGCAGCCAAAGCGCGGTGAAAACCAACGAGCATACGCTAAAGGGTGAACATTTGAAAGGGGCTCCCCACTATTCCTTTGTCGGCAACTATGCGACAAGATCCTGAGGGAAAGGAGACGAGAGTGTCCGGGGACGGCGGAACGCCCATCTCTGGTTGGAATAGCTGGTGGCTATAGCTGTCTTTGTCCCCACTACACTCGTCGGACGCGGAAGCCAGCGCTCTGGTTTCTAATGCGTTTGACGTGTGAAGTAAGCCAAGGGCAGCTAGCTTTGCGTCTACCCCCAGAACTGGAACAATTGTGTATTAACTCTGCATTTGACAGTACTGTGGGACTCTTTTTGTTTTGCTTCTCTACCTTGGTTGAGTGGCTATCAAAGTGTGCTTTGCCTCTTGCTTTTGCAGTGCCACTTCACAGGCCGTCAAGCCGGCGGTAAGCTCCTCGTTTTTGCCTGTGGGCACCTCACTATTTCAATGGAATGCCGTTGTCCATTCCCACTATACTATTTAACTCGGAATATATTATAGGGCTCGGTTTTTTTTGAGAAAAGCGACATATTATGATTAATTGACATGCATGCTACAAGACGTCATGTCGTCACGTGACTTTGTGACCTAGCGCTTGAAGTCTGCATGGGTACGGGCTGGCCTGACAAGCAGGCCAGACTCGGGCTTCACTGCTGCATTCGTGAAGTGCCCGGGCCTTGAATTTAACTCTGCAAGGTGGACCAAAGCAAGCCAAACTAACTTCTTTTTTTAGCAGTATGTTTTTTGGGGCGACCCAAATGCTGAAGGCATGTTCGTGCATTTGTATGGTTCGGTGTGTGTGCACCAACTGCTCTTCCAGAGTACCAGTGGCACAGCTTTCATTTTTATTGCCACCGTCACACAGTTGCTTCTCTGCGTCAACACACACACATTATGTGCCTTCACGTGCGCATCCTCGCAGGTGAAAACAGTCTGTATGTACGGGTGCGTGCATACACAATAGGGGTGAGGAGGTTTCCCCTAAGGATGGTTTTCCTAAATAATTTGTGCAAACCACTGCAAAAACGGAAATTTTCTTTTTTTTTTTTTTTGTGCGTGGGGGGGGGGGGTGTATTTGGTGGGAGTGGGCAATTTAGAACTTTGCCCGTCTTTTGTTTGAACACGTCGCGACGTTGGCCTTCATTTTTAACTTTGGCACATGGTTTTGTTCAGGGTGTCGCGGCATCGCATGATACCCCGACGTCATGCGAAGTCGTGAGGTCACGTGACCGTGACATCGCCTGAGTTACCACATATGCAGCATTTGCGCAGCTTGTTTGCAACAGATTTTGTGCATCTGTACATTTATCGGATGTTATGGAGACATGATTAAATTTTGTCTTTGTAGGGACAGTACTCTGAGGGCCTCTAGTACATCGTTCGCTCAGCCCGCAGCGCTGGACACCACCATTTTCTCAGGTAAGTGTTAAATGGCCAGAGCATCAATTTTTGTACTTCCAGCACCTGTGTGTGTTTGTTTCCTCCTTGTGTTATTTGTCTTTTTAGCACCGTTTTACCGTTTTATTTATACTGCTTCGAATTGATTAATTACCTACCACACCATGTAGGGGCAGTGCACGAGTTGATTCACGTGGAGAACTCGTGGAACGACTTTTATTGTCATCAAATCTCTGTCTTTTAAATACGAAATCTCCAACCTTTTTTAGTGACGCACATAACTCCTTCACCTGCATCGATTTATCTTTATCATCGCCATCTCTGCTTCCTTGTTTTTCTTGGAAGGTTTTAGAAAACCCATTCGGGAGCGACCACTTCCCGATTGTCGTAGAGAGCCTTGCTACTGTCAGTACTCTTTTAGAATGTGCGCCGAGATGGCGCCTTGAGAAAGCGGATTGGGAATTTTTTTGCTCATCTGCTACATTTGATATTTCTTTATTATCAGTCTTGTCTCCAGATGATGCTACAGCTTATGTTACTGAGAAGATAATTAAGGCTGCAGAGCAATCTATTCCTCGCACCTCTGGGAAGTTACCAAGAAAGTGCAGGCCATGGTGGACTGAAGAATGTTCCACGACAATGAAGAAACAAGACAAAGCTTGGGGCATATTTCGACGGTACCCCACCGTAGATAACAAGATCGAATTCAAAAGGCGAAAAGCTCAAGCCCGCTGGACTAGAAGGCAAGCAAAAAAGAAATCTTGGACGAAATATGTCTCCTCTCTGAGCAGCTTTGTCCCCGCAAGGGAGGTGTGGGACCGTTATCGCAAAATCAAGGGGGACTACCGCTGTTTTATTATCCCCCCATTGTTCAAGACTGTACCCACATCATTGAAAGACTTGGGCAATACTCTTGGTGTTCACTTCCAGAGCGTTTTCGAGTTCTGAAAACTACAGTGCCACCTTTGAACAGTTCAGAATGAAAGCAGAATGCGAGCGAATAGTTATGTCGGGGGCAACCTCTACACCATACAACCAGCCCTTTACACTCCGTGAACTGGAGTTGGCTCTTGACATCAGGAAACAGTCTGCCCCAGGTCCTGACTCCATCCACTATGAGATGCTTCGTAAGCTGCCCCTACAACATCTGCTTAGTTTTTTCAACCTTCTCTGGGAAAGAGCTTACTTCCCTGAATCCTGGAAAAAGAGCACATGTAATACCCCTCTTGAAAGCTGGCAAAGACCCCTCTCTTCCCTCGAGCTACCGCCCAATTGCCCTTACGAGCTGTCTTGGTAAGACGTACAGAAAGACTTATCAACAAACGGCTGGTGTTTTTCTTGAAGAACAAAACCTATTTGATAACAATCAGTGTGGTTTCCGCCAAGGCCGGGTCTACCTCTAGATCACCTTGTGCGCCTCGAGACGAGGATCCGGGAGGCTTTTGTAAAGAGGCAGCACTGTGTGTCTGTGTTCTTTGACCTGGAGAGAGGCGTACGACACGACCTGGAGATACATGCGAATCCATGCTGGAGACTCAGGTTGTATAGCTTTCTCGCGGAGGTCCACGCAGCGGCACGCGCGATGCTTGCGTCCCTGTAGTAGAAAGCATGTTTCTGGCACTGGGCAGGCACTCTGCTCCAGCGTTGAACGAAGCTAGGCACCACATTATCGGACACATTTGTTCAAGAAAATGGGGTTCCTCAGGGGGGCATCCTGAGTGTCACATTATTTGTTTTAAAGATTTTAAAGTTTTAAACACTGTATGTCGACGACCTACAGATATCATTTTCCTCTTGTAATCTGTCCAGCTGTGAACGCCAGCTGCAGCTAGCAATTGTGCCGCGTTCCAGGAACGCCGTTCCCTGGAACGCCGTTCCGCACAACACTGGAAATCATCCACATATCTGAAGACTTTGAACCTGTTCAAACCCCCAGTTTTCTGGGATGGCTCTTCCGCAGACACTTAAAATGACCTTTATATTTTTGCCAGATAACTTTTACATTAAACCTTCAACGTTCACTGAATGCCGAACAGGCATCCGTTTTCGTCTCGGTTCATTAACTTGTACACAAAAAAATAATGAAATATCGACTTTTGCTTTCTCTCCCACTGACCGCAAAACAAGTTGCGGCGTAATTTTGACGGTCGTGACGTACGCTGGGACAGGAACCGGAAGTTCTCTCGGCTGTAGAATGGAAGCGTCAGCGGCGGCGAATTGGGGGTGCGCCGGTAGGTTTTACTGCGCTGATGGCGCTGATGTCACCGACGTATTTTCTGAATCGGCGCCCCTCATCGCCGCGATTGCCGTGGACACATCGCAGCTGAGCGAAATTCAATGAGATATTTTTCGCTACAGCGACAGCATGGGACTAGCCCCATACGCCGGTATGCCTGTTGGGAAGTGCGGCGAGTCTTCCGTCGAAGACTCCAGAAGTCAACCCAACTGTCATTGTTGGTAAAAGGCGGCCCGTGTCAGTCGTTTGCAAAGCGACGTAGATAGAAACAAATTGCCGCGGCGTTTTTTCGCTGCCTCGGAGATGCAAGAGCGAGCCGACGTTAAAAAAGATACGTTTGAACTACGACAGTGTCAGCAAGAGCCACGTAAATACCTGTTCACACTCGGAGTGTTCGCGCGCGTTTGATGGAAGTGCTGTATTTACGCTGTTGGTAAGCGCTTCGGGACCGATATTTTACGATTGCAACTCGATACTGACTTGACACTCTGCAAAGGAAGGTTGGACCGGCATTGCACGTAGCTCCCACGAACTGTTATAGCTCGACAGTGACATGCAGTCGTGTCAGAATAAAAATGGCAAACTAATAACAAAGTGTACATACCGTGTTACGAAGGTAATCCATACGGCGTTTATTCGAGCTCTATATCACACAAAACAAGAGGAAAGAATCGACGAAAGTCCCTTTTCGACGACAGTGTTCGTCAACACTGCCTCGGAAAACAAGGAAATGACAAAGGGAAGAGATTGACCTCACCTCTTAATCTAAAATTGAGGTCGGCGATCAAACTATAATACGGGAAGGGTCCACAAAGGTCGCGCGGGCATATTCCATTCAGCACGCCAGCCGGTCGTGGTCACTGTCTTGGTCAAGTACCGTCGAAGCAACGCTGCGGAATGGCTGCTAGGCCTATCTGCCAAAGTTGCCGTTTCAGCTTGTCTCGGGTGTTTGCGGATCCAGCGCTCTTGTTCGTCGTGGTCTGTTTCAAGTACTTTTTTTCTTGCTGCTTGAAGTCGGGACGCGCGAGAAGAACACGTAAAAAAATAAACGTTCGTTGGTCGTCGTGACCACGGTGACCAAGCGACGCTGTCGGCCATGCTGATTTGATCGTAAAAAGGACAGCTCCGGAGCTGGCGGAGCTGGCTCTCAGCTTCGTTTACCACACGATAGATGGCGCTTGGCTCTCAGCATTATCAAATTTGGCAATTTTCGCCACACATCTCTAATTATGCTACAAAATGTGGATCTGAATATTATTTAACAAAACTCTTAGGAAACATTTGCCGGCTATTTATTGTTTATGATCGCGGTGCTGGTGAGGTAGGCGCTTACCCAATAGGCGACGTGGATTCGGCTGACGTGCTGCAGTTCCGCGGATGCATAGCAGTGAACAGGCAGAGAGCTTTCGAAGGAAAGAAGGCGCAAAAGAGTCCAGTTTTCTTTTAAAAGTTCTATAGCAAAGAATTTTTTTGGCTCCCTATTTTTGTGTTTTTGTGTTTCTTTTCACACCTTTTACGACGTCCGGTGGATGAAATTCGATTTCAGAATCATTTCATGGTCCCTTTAATAAGATCAGTAGGCGGGCCGACGAAAATGGCTTCAGGTTTTCACCCGGAAAAACGGTGTGCGTTCCATTTTCTCTTCGACGAGGGCTGTCCCTTGATCCAGTAGTTGGAATTGAACAGAGCACTATACCAGTTAAATCTGAGCATAAGTTTCTGGGAGTCATATTTGATAAGAAGTTGAATTTTATCTCTCACTTAAAGGAACTGAAGCAAAAGTGCCTGAAATCCCTAAACATCCTGAAAATTTTGTCACATAAAACTTGGGGCTCTGACAGACTATGCCTGCTATCGTTTGTATAACGCTTTGGTACGATCCCGCCTTGATTATGGTGCCGTCGTGTACAACTCCAGCGCGACCATCCTCCCTGAAGATGTTGGACCCGGTACACCACCTTGGCCTGCGCCTTGCTACGGGTGCATTTCGGACATCGCCTGTTTTAAGCTTGTACGCGGACTCTCACCAGATGCCCCTTTCCAAGCGATGGCAGTACCTGGGCTTGAGCTATACTTCCAGGATTTTGTCGGATCCTCACCATCCAACCTTTTCTGCTCTCCAGCAATCTCAATGTGCTCGTCTTTTTGAAAATAAACCAAGCATTGTGCGGCCATTGAGTTTTCGTGTTCACAGTGATCAGTCATCTCTCGGTCTAGACCTTCATGGCATTAACCTTCTCCAAAAGGCCGAGAGTATTCCCCCTTGGAAAATGCTTCCAGTATCATGCGACTGGTCATTCACACGGTATAGCAAGCAGAATGTCTCCCCTCTGCTTATTCAACAAGAATTTCTTGACTTACAGAATAAATATGACGACTACACTCAATTTTATACAGATGGCTCCAAGACTTCTTCTGCAGTGGGATCGGCTGTTTATTCTGAAGGTTTCATACAGGCCCAGCGGCTTAGCTGCATGGCTAGTATTTTTACTGCGGAGCTATACGGTGTTCTCCTTGCAATCGAGTATATCACCACCAGCAAAACAATGAAGGCAATTCTTTTTGTAGACTCCCAAAGTGTCATCGTTGCCCTCTGCTCTGTAAGAGATACAAAAAACATGCTCGCTAAGCTAATACGCTATAAAATCAATCGCTGCTTAGAGCGCGGGTTCGTTATCAAATTCTGCTGGATCCCAAGCCATGTTGGGATCAAAGGCAATGAGAAAGCAGACCAGCTGGCTACCTCCGCGAGCAATCTCCTAGAAACCCGACGAGGCATACCCTTTCAAGATATCAAACCCCTCCTTAGGAAAGCTCTCCTCGATGCTTGGCAATCTGAGTGGAACCTAGAGAGTGCAAATAAGCTGCATGCTATTAAGCCAATTTTGGGGTTGTGGGAGAATTCATCTCGTAAAAACCGTTTTCATGAGGTTCTCTTGTGCCGTCTTAGAATTGGCCACACCTTCCTGACTCACGGACATCTTCTTTGCGGAGAAGACGCTCCAAGTTGCGAGCATTGCGGTGAACCTTTGACAATTTTGCATATTTTGTGTGCCTGTCCAGGCCTTGAGCAGAACCGGCTTGCCTGTTTTCCAGAGCTTTTTACATATCAGATTCCTTTCCATCCAACACTTTTTTAGGCGAGCATCCCATCATTCCATTTAATCGGGTCCTCAACTTTTTCCAAGCATGTGGCCTTCTACACAAAATTTAAGTACTGCATTTTCTGTTCACCATAAACATATAAAAAACATCAGCATCACGTGTGCTCTCAATTACCGTTACTGTGAGTTGCATTAGTCTTGTAGTCTGGCGCAGCATGGCCTTCGTCGCTTTTGCGCCATTAAACCGTTAATCATCATCATTGATTATTTGCCTTAAAATCCCGCAAGGGCACCCTCCCCCGAGAGATAGCCCACCCCCCGATTCCCGTTGGACGTGAAGCGATGTCAGACGGGATTCGCGCATCGACGGCGCGATCGGCAGTGTCAATGTGTCCGAGAAGCGAGTTCATAGCGGGTTCCCGCGTTTTTGTCTGCGATCTGCGCGCGATATCGGCTCGCGTAACACGCTAGTTGTTCCAGCGTGTACCGTATATTGCATCGTGAAATGCGAATCTGCTGCGTTCGCGATTTGCGGTATCCGTTCCCGTGAGATGAGAGTTCTCGGCTGGTTTCCGCGAGTCCTTCTCACCATGAAACGCGAATCTGCTGCGTCGGCCACTCGCGGTATCCTTTCCCGTGACACAGGAGTTTGTAGCGAATTCCCGCATGTTTATCGCATCGTGAAACGCGAATTTGTCGTGTCCGCGATCTGCGGTATCTGTTCCGCGTCACGTGGTTTGTAGAGTACCCGGCGCTTATAATTTTTTTATGAAGTTTTGCTGTGGCATTCCCAAAGATAGCCCACCCCATGTTTTTCACCATTAATCTCTTCATTTTGGGTGGGCGTCCTTACGGGATTTTACGGTATGTTCCTAACATAAAAAAATGTGCATTAGTTTTTCTCTCCGGGTAATGGCAGTCAAAGAAAAAAATTGGTGAGTGAAAAATGGGCAGCATTCATTCCCTCAACTCGCTACCGGAATTAGTGGCCACATCGCCTGGTGCCAATCGTATGCCGCCAGTGTTTATCCTAGTCACACAGTGGGTTTGGCACAGCACAGGGCACATGCTGATTTCCAAACATTGTTAGGGTTCGGCTATCCCTGTCATTCTAGCAGCTGGACACGAGCCACTCCCCCAATGCTTGTCGAAGTATTGTCACGAGCCCAAATGGAATGCTCACACAGTGCTCCTATCCTGTTTATAAGCAGCATTTGGCTTTCGCCACCAAGGGTTAATCCTCCTGACTACATCAACACCGCAGTCCCCAGGACTATGTCATTAAATTTTGCAAAGGAGAGACTGAAGCAAGAAGTTTGCCTCTATCCATGAAACCACACCCTGACGTAGCTTTTGGTAGGTGGCGTTGCATCTGTGTATACTAGGATCACACTAATGCCAGTAAGACGAGAAACAGTCCACCCCATTCCTTGAACGTCCTGTTTAAAATGGTAATTCCCCCCCCCCCTGCTTCTAATTTTATTAGGACCTGGGAGTATTCTAATATACAAGGTGGTTTTTTTAACTGCACCAAATTTCTAAAAACGAGAGTTGCATTTGGGCACTTCTATTTTTTAATTAGCTATACCCGACATGGTGACCACTAGAAACAAGATTGCTCATGCAACCAGGCGGCCAATTAATGGAGATAATTTAATTATCTTTTTAATTAAAGACTTTAGAGGACATATTGCATGTCAGAAATTACCGTAATGTCCAACCTCCTATGCTCGAACCACAAGCTGTTATAAACATTTAAGCACTTGGGCGCTACCGACTGAATTCTTTTAGTTACGCAGGCTTTCTCAAACTTGAAACTAATTTAGAAAAGAGCAACAGTGACATCGCTATACTCTGTTTCGCGATAACTCGGCGAACTGTGGAGACTACAGCCCCCGCAACCGCAATAAGAGTGTCGGAGCGAGGTATGTGACACCACGTTACGGGAGCGTGTGTGTCACTGCAAAGGAACCGGCTGTCGTCTGTTACGAAACCAACCAACTTCGGATGAAGGTCCACCGCCGCAACACTGCCATCCACTAGAATAGGGAGCACTTCGGGAACAGTTCATGAGACAACCATACACTTAATTTACCCACTAATCTGTGGCCGGCACTATTGCCAGGTGCAATGTTTCGAGCAGAAGCGATCGAGTACACGGCTGCGATCATCCTAGACGTCTAGGATGACGTCACTTGTCACAATACATGAAAAACAAGTGGCATCAATAGCGTTGTTGTTGTGCTTGGGCCATAAAAATATCGTGAAGCGTCATCAGCGTGATGTCATCAAGCGTCATCATATGTCCTCAGCGTGATGTCACAGCTGGAGCACCGTGTGCAAAAGGTGCGCTTCAGACTTTCATTTGTACTCGT
This sequence comes from Ixodes ricinus, assembly GCA_037355805.1. NCBI lineage: Eukaryota > Metazoa > Arthropoda > Arachnida > Ixodida > Ixodidae > Ixodes > Ixodes ricinus. Next base: position 56,110 of record JAZHYW010029458.1, read on the forward strand.
GTGCTTCGGGCGATGGACTGTGAGGCGACCGCGTCTATATCTACGGCCTCAACATCGGCAGCAGAGTACATCTACGGCAGCCACAGCCTCGTAAGTGTAGGGTGACCAGACGTCCCATGTTGGCCGGGACAGTCCCGTTTTTAAGGTCCGCTTCTGCCGTCCCGTCTTTTTGTCCCAATTAAGAATGATGTCCCGTTTTCACAGGAGTGCATAGTTTCGAAATTTCCACCAAGAGAGTTGAAGGAAACCGAAACTCGCTTTGAAACCAAATGTGTGCATGCAACTGAACTGTGAGAGTGGCTGTGCCCAAGGCCCTAGTGCAATGTGGTAATGTTTTAAAATAAGAGAAGTTATTGCATGAAATTGTTTCTCTCGATCTTTAATATAACCAACCCCCCCCCCCCCCCCGATGTCTCGTTTTCTCCTTGCGTTTTCTACCTTGAGGAATATGGTCACCCTGCCTAAGTGTCCTCCTTTAGGCTTCGTACTCGACATCCTGGACGTCGTCCTCTAGGCGTCGTTCTCAACGTTGTCCTTGAGGTCGTCCTAGAGGCCAACCTAGAATTCGTCCTAGACGTCATCCTAGACGTTATCCTAGAAGTTGTCCTCGAGGTCGTCGGAGATTGTCATCGACGTCGTCCTACAGTTCGTCCTAGACGCCGTACTTGGTGTCAATCTCTAAAAAGTCGTCCTCCACGTCATCCTATTTGTCGTCCTAAACTTTAATATGTGTAGAAACATCACTCGAAAATATTTTTCCCTCGGGACTATATTGCTTTCGCCTTTCTACACGTAAACAGTCTGGAGTGTACTCATGTAATTTTTTTTTCTCTGTGTTGGCTGTAAATTTTAGCATCTGCTCTCGGCGCCGACTGTGCTGTGTTTTACCACAGAGGCTGCGAATATTGCAGTGTTCAGCGATCCATAACGCTATTTGCACACTTTTGCAGAATAGCTTTTGTTGTATCGATAAGTCAGTTCCGCAGCGCGCTGCCTGCAGGATGAGGACAAAATGACACACCGACAGCGGACGCCAAGATCTTTAACTTGCACCAAAAACAGAAAAATAATAAACTTACCGCGATAGTGCCAGCAAGGGTGCGCGTCACAGGCAACGTCGTTACTGCGACGCTGCGCGAGGGCAGAGATTGTGACAACTCTGTTGCTCTTTTTTAAATTAGTTTCGGTTTGAAAGCTTGCGGAACTATGATTTGGCCGGTAGTGCCCAAATGCCTAAATTTTTATTACAGCTTGGGGTTGGAGCATACAGGAGCTTGGACATTAGTTTCGGGAATGCAATATGCCCTCTAAAGTCATTAATTAAAAATATAATTAAAATATCTCCGTTAATTAGCCGCCTAATCGCACAAGCAACCTTGTTTCTAGTGGTCGCCAGGTCGGGTAAGCTAATCCAAAAATAAGTGTCCTAATGCAACTTTATTTTTTTAGAAATTTGGTGCAGCTAGAAAAAGCACCCTGTAGACAGCAAGTTTGAGCTACCAAAGTTCCAATTCAAACAGAGTTTCTCATCTCGCACGTGAATTCAGGGGAAACGAGTCTATGTAAAGGTTTATTTTTCTTGTTTGAAAAACTATTTACCATATGACATACTCACAAATTGCATGTTTCACCTATTCAAAGTAGGTAATTGGGTATTGATTCCCTTTACTAGAACAGAGTTAGAGGGTGTGCATCCACTTTAAGTAGCATAAAAAAGTCTGTCGGCGCCCTCCCGCTACTTACGAAATGCAAGGAAAATGAGCCCAGAACATAGCAAGCACCCACTGCCGACTTCTGGGCTTACCTCGCTAACCGAGATGCTCATCCGCATATGCCGCTTCTCCGAGCGCCCCGTTGCAAAGCAATAAAGCCCGTCCTATTATGTGCCTCCGCAGCATTTTTACAGCAGTGGCTGTTACGAGCCCTCTCACTGGAAGCGACGTCCATTGTTGTAGTAGGGTGTGGGGCAACCGTCGTTGACGCAAGGCGATAAAGCTGTGTACGCGCCCGTGTGAAGTGGTGAAGCTTGCTGGGAGGGTCTTGGAACAAAGCAGGCTTGATAAGCACAGCACGGCTGCTTTAAAAGTTGTTGGTTCTGCCAGACTCCTGCACTGCTCCTGTAATATTATGTTGGATCAAACGGGGGTCTACCCTACCATGTCCCCCAATGATGTTCCACCCTCGGACCTAACAACTGCCCATTCCGATTTCTTTCTGGGATTATCACCAACTTTTGGGTCGGCGCTTGCTCGGTTTTTTACGGTTGTTAATTTGGGTGACTGTATTAAGCGCAAACTACCACCTCGCCCAACCGTCGTCTCATGACATAGTCATGCGACGTCAATTTTCTGACCTAAATTTAGCAAGGAAATTGACAACATGTGAAAATAACTTTCCCCGATGAATTTGGCAGAGAAATTGACGCGAACAGTTCTTTGCAACAATTTTCTCGTGGAATTCCGCACTCAAAAACTCGCTTTACGTTCAAAATCGGCGTTGTGGCCCCTTAACGAAGGCTGCGGCCCCGCTTCGGTTGCAGAGAGCCGCTACTCGTGTGACGAAGAGCAGGACATGTTCACGCACACGAACCTGACAGACCTCAGCCGCGGACCGGATGAGGACCCCTGGGGCGCTACAGCGAGCTGTACCGGCGCAACTCCATGCTGCGGCCCCACCTCAAGTCGTCCTACCCTGTGGAGACGCAGACATCCAAGATCCCGGCCACGCCGCTCAAGGGCACTTCCTCCCATGTGTTCACGTTCGCCGAAGCGTCGACTTCGAAACAGGACGAGGCGTCCAAGCGGAAGCGTTCGGCGCGCTCGGACAGCAGCGGAAGCGGAGGCGCCACGAGTGGCGCCACGAGCGACGTTGTCACCGCCTCGACGCCACAGGTGATGTGGTCGGACGGAGATCATGAGTTCGCCGTCCCGGTGGCTAACAGCTTCCTACGAGGTGTTTCCTAGCACCGTTTGGGCGTAAGAAATTTGTATCAACGAACCAATGAACTCGGCTCAATGAAACTTTTCACGGAGGTGAAAATCAAATCTGCCATCATCTTCCGAGAGTTGAGTGGTTGCGCCGCCATCCGATGCCGATACCTTGCAGTTGCCAAAATCATTCCAAAATGTCTTTTCACGTCCCACTGTCCCCTGTTATTCCCACACATCCCGCCAAGCTGCAGGATGGCATCGTCACGAAAGCAGTACTCGGCTGCATTTAAAAGAAAGGTTATCTTATTGGCTGAGAGCATATCAGCAGCGGTGCATAGGACAAATGTTTACGGTGAACGAAGGCTGCATTCATGGTTGGAGAACTCCGAAACAAGCTCTTTCGCCCTGCAAGGGCGCTAGAAGTTACTGCGGGAACCTGACTCTGTTTGTAAAAGAATATGTTCTGCACCTTCCTGCAAACGTTGAGCCGCTGCGACCCACAAACAATGTTCCTGGGTCGCGTTTTTTTTTGTTTTTTTTTTTAGTTGGCTTTTTTTAAAAATGCATTACATATATGCTGGTTTGTATTATATGCGGGTTTTTACATAGTATTGCCGCTCGTGGCATGAAGGAATAAACACTAATGAGAAATCAAAATCTCAATCGCAAGACTTCTAGATTTGTCATTGAACAGTTTGTTGCCTGGTGCTTGTGCATTTGGGCAGATAATATTTCAATGTAGTTACAGGTTGCTGCAACAGATGACACCACTGGCCCTTCGTTTACTCTTGGCATCAGCTTGTTCCAATTGTTAAGCCCACTCTTCCTCGCCCGACATCGTCCAACAGCAGCCTCTCGTGTGCGTGGACGTCCTCGGACGCATTTCCTGCTATGCTAGCACAGGCACCGGGTGATAACCCAGTGTCTTGAGACACCAGTAGAGCCGCGATTCCTTTTGAACACTCGAAGAGACATTCGGATGTCTTCTCCTGGTAGGCTTTTCACTTGACCCAATTGACTCCCCCTTAAGGCGCATTCACAATGGCGATGTGAAGCACTCGTGCAATGCGACTAGATCACATATCACTGACTAGATTGCATATCTGATAATTACTGGCGCACGCGATGAGCGAGTTGCTTCTCGAAAATGCTCTCGCCGAACGCCGCTGAGTGGCTGAGCCGCTCCGTGACTAGATTGCATCGCAAACATGTCGGGTCAGCTAGCGACTGCTCGAAATGCATCGCTTTTCTTCGCGATGGTCGCTTTTGCAATAAAAGTTATTGCACGAGCGCTGCACCTTGCCAGTGCGAATGTGCTTTTAATGTCCATGGCGTGCGTCTGGTGCACAATTAATGTGCCTAGGGAACGCTCTCTTGTAGCGCGACACGACGTCTCCAGACCGGACATCTTGGGACTGCAATGTAATTTAGAAACTTAAAGTAAAGCTAAATAAAATTTACGCAAATGCTGAACCAGGAAACACATTCTTAATCTGAAAGTGTGCAGTGAAGCCACAGGAAGTTCTATGGTTGTCCCGGGAGTCGCAAGTCCGTTGGGTTTCTCAGTGCATTCGGTCAATGTTTTGGTCCACGCTTCCTTGCACTTTCAAGCGTCTTAATTATCCTCTGTAACATTAAATCCCGAGAATGAGGCATCTGAACGTGAGACATGCACATTCGATCAGCTAGATAATGCAATCCTTAAATGTTTGCACATTAAATGGCCGAAAAATATCCAGCCTTTTGGACACTGTTTGGACCAGTGCTCGGAAGAGTTGGAAAGCCTGTGAAACACTCTTTCGAGACCAGCCACCTGCTTCCACTGGCTTTGTGCCTGTCTGCTCAATGCTCAGTCCAGTCCCCTAGTGGAGATCGGTGTTTACAACTAGCACAGACATGTTGGCACATAAGAGTTGGTTCATAATGGCACACGAGTCTTGGCTAAAAATGTTTGTCTTGCACATAAATATTTAGGAAACTTTGAGCTTTCTTGTTTTATATTTTTATAGCCTATTGAGCAATGTAAGTATAATACAGCCCTTCTTGATAGGAAGGTGTCCGTCATCAGTGACTTGAGCCCATCGATTTTTCTGTGTTGCAGGCTTCCAGGGGTGGCACATCTAGGACTGGCAAGGTGACCCCTTCAAGCGTAAAGAAGTTTATCAAAAGGACTTTTAAGAAATCTTAAGAACATACGCGTCCTGGTCGTTTTTAACCTTTTAATTATTTTAAATCTTTTTATCGTATATAGTCGTTTTGCAATAAATATGTCTGCCTCATTGCCTGCATACGTTGTGTTGTGTGAATTTTGACTGAGCATCATATAGATTTGAATTGATTTGATTTGAATAGATTTGAATCTATGAACCAGTCGTGGAATGTCTGCAAGTGTGCCTGTCTTTTGTTGCAGTGTTGCATTAAAGGGATTTTTATAGGGGTGTGCGAATATTGAAATTTTCGAATACGAATCGAATACGAATAAGACAAAAAACGGGCTTCGAATATCGAATCGAATATCGGATATGTGTCTAGTAATGAAAAATTGGAAAACAAGAGCTAACTGCCGGTTTTATTGCCTTTTTAATATAAATCAATGCAACTCCATTTTACTGGGCTGCAGCAGGCTAAAGATACCTCTAGTAATGCACTCATTACAAATTATCATGTAGGAAAATTAACTGCTCAACGTGTTCAGAAAGTAAGCACTCCCTACGCGCCGTGACAACATTTCCGCCAGTAGAAAGACCCTTTCACTCGGGAAACTTGTGAAATTTCACTAAAGTTTGAGGAAGTTCGATGAACAGTGTCGCTCGGCTGCTACACGGATATTTCGAATTTTAGGAAACAAATAATTTTATAGGTAGTTTATTTTTTTATTTTATAGAATGGTTACCAAGGTTTATACCGTATAAAAGCGAAAAATATGCGCTTTTAACGCTTTCATTAGTTATTAGTCTGTACCAGTGATGCCAATAAACCCAACAAATATTGCACTTTTCGTCCGCCTAATGAAATCGACTAGTTTTTTTTGTTTCTTTTTGTGCATGCACACAAAGTTGAACTTTAGTCGAACCTTTGTCGAACATTACATTGAAAGTTCAAAAAAGACTAACTTGGCCGAATTCGAACTTGGGAAAGTTCGCGACACCCCTAGTTTTGACTGCGTGGGAGCGGCAGGAGTTTTTGTCGTTGGCAATGCAACGTTCTGCTCGCACCCAGCTTTTTCTTTCTTTAATTTTCAAACATTTATATTAGCTAACACTCTGGAGATTTATTTTATATTTATATTTCACTCGAGGTTTATTTTATTGTATCAATTTATAGAACGCGCAATTACATCACATATTGCTATAAAAGTGACACACATCAAAGGGCTTGGTGAAAAAGAAACCGAAACTGATCTTGTCTTGCTGCCAGCGGACAGATAGAAACGGAGCAGACCGATAGCGCACGCATCATACGCCTTCCTCAGTGGATAAACATATTCATAGGGGAATGCGTCGCAGGCAGATTATTCGTTACTTGCTCGAATATTCGCAGTTTGTGCGAATATTCGCCAATTTTCCCGAATATTCGGCTTTGGCCGAATATTCGGGAACTTCCGAATATGCAATTTTCGAATCGAATACGTTTCGAATAAGGAAAATATTCGATTCGTATTCGAAATTTCGAATATTCGCACACCCCTAGATTTTTATTGTCCTCTCATTGCTCTAACCAGTAGTGTTGGAGGTGCCTGGGAGATGGAAAGTGGAGAGGGAGGTTTTCCTTCCTGTAATTGCTTAGAAAATTCTAAAATATTTGAAGAGGCAATCAGCCCCCACATGTTCCGACGCCAATGGCTTTACCTTGAGCTGCATTAATGATGCATTAGTGTTGACGCAATACTTCACCTTGCGTTACAATGGAACGCAGCCAGAGCAAAAGACCACCAGGTTCATTTGCAATCCAATTGGACACCACATCATTTTTTGTTCCGACGTGCGATTGGCGAGAGTCTGTGCTCTGATGCTCTTGTCCAGTAAATGTAGGGTGCCATAGATACCGAAGCTGGCTTTAGAATGGGCCAGAAATATTTGTACCTGCATGTGGCAACCTCAGTTTCATAAAAAGTGTATTTGAGTGGTGGACTTTACTTCGCGAGATTTCGAGGTATAGCTCCCATCCTTCGGAAAATTGGACCAAACTTGCCAGGGTTGGTGTCGGACGAGTCGATGCAACAAGCGCAGACGCGACGTTTGTAACTTGTGGCACCATCTCCTGATAGACGCAACAAGCAGACGACACACTTGACCGAAAAGTAGACAAGCTGGTCGTCTGCTCGGTGCATGTTTCGAGAGATGGCATTAAAGTTGCAGGGGTGGAACGGCTGCGCCATTTGCGCCATTTTGCGCCAGACGCATTTGTCTGCGCCATCCTGCGCCATTTTACGGAAACAGCGCCACAGCCAATACCTCGCGCCATTGTGCTCCAAATCGCACAACGTGCGCCAAAAAAATTATATTTTGTCTTGGTTTCGGTTTTTATCGACTCGATTGGCGACAATGAGCTCGTTTAGCTTAGTCGGAGTTGCAATTTTTTGTTCCGTTTATTCTCCCTGTGTATCCCGAGTCGGAAGCGCGCGAAAAACTTGGGAGTCAGATTCGAAGCGCTGCATCACCTGCGACTGGATTCTTTCTTCAACCATAAGCGGTTCAGCCAGTCGGCCGAGGTGAGATCGAGTCGTTAAGCGTCAGATTGCCTCAGGCTCTGCGGCCCGGGTTCCGGACGTCAACCAGTTAAAAACACATTAGCAAAATATTCCTTTTAGTGCTTCATCGTTACAAGTTGGAACCGCATTCCTGCAAGATAAATCGTGATTTGATTGAACTGAAACGCGGTCCGATCCGAAACCTTGCCGGCCAGCAGCTCTCACCCGAGCGGTAGATCTGCTCGGCGTACTTATATCTGGCTGCGGCTCATCGCTTTGAAAACGACAACTCAGTTAATCGTTGTCTGCTGCTTCGATTATGAGTTGTACAATAGGATAAACTCAAAATTTGTTGCCCTGTTCCTCCGCGCAACTGCACGTACGTTGCTTACGCACGTCACGTGGTTAGCACATATAATTACTATGTTTAGCACGTTGGGGTTGTGCTATAAGCAGTGCTGGTTTGCATTTTGAGCAGCTCAAAGCCACTCAGAAAATATCAAGGACACTATCTTCAGGAACATATGGTACTTGCTTTTGGCTCTCACTAAGGCCAAGTTTTCGCATCTGTTACACTGTTATCCCATCTATACCTAGGTTCTGAACCACTCATGCTCATCTGTGCTGCTAAGCACAATTGAAATTGCTCCCGTGCTTGTCTACGACACAAGCTGAAGTGCAATGAAATCTGATCTCAGCTGCTCCTAGCCTGCTCCAGGATGTAGTTTTAGCTGCTCCCAACCTGCTCCAAAATAGCTGTTTCAGCTGCTCCCGTGGCTGCTCCTAAGTACATTTCATGAGTTCCACCCCTGAAGTTGCAAACGCTGAAGTGCTGGATGGATTTTATTAAGCTTCAAAGTACCGCCAAACTGGTGTACATGCTGGGACACACTTGAGCCATAAATGGTGGAGCGCCGCCACCAAAGTAGTGTCTTGGCGGTGTGGCACCGGTATCTACCGTCAAACAGTAGGAGCATGGTTGCAAATGATGGCGCGTCACAGACAGCCACTGCAGACTGTAGGAGCGTGCAGCGTCTGGATGTAGGGTACGCCACGAGCCAAAAATAGTTGCACATTGCCAGCATCCAAAAAAGGAGCGCCTGCGGCACGGATAAACAATGGCGGTACTTGGATAAGTCAGGATGTCCAGTGCTTTACAAACGTCAATAAATCGATTGTCCATGTTGATGTCTGCCCTTGACCCTAGCAAGTTAATTGGCAAAGTCTAAGCTTGGGCGAGTTGGTATGACCTATTTGAAAATTAATACAGCGCAAACGACGAGGGATCAGATGAAGAAAGACAGTGCTGTGCGCGCCAGGTCCACCTCTTGGCGCAGTGCAGCGACAAGACCACCCGTCAACGCCGTGTCTCTTTCTTCACCTGGTCCCTTGTCCTTTGCGCCGTTTTAATTTTCAAAGGTTATTAGTCCCATTCTGCACAGGAAGGAAGCTACAGCTTAAAACTAGGCAAGGTAAAATATACCACTGAAATAAGCTTTAGATGAAAAATCTTGATTGCCACCTCCAAGTGCCAATTTTTTTATGCACAGTTTTTGCGAGCCTCGGGATTTCTGACTTCCTACATATTGCATGCTTTACGAGACTGGTTCGTTAATGGACCCAGCAACTCGTAGCCTCGGGGCAAGATGAAATATAACCCTTTACTCACGTGGCGGCATTACAAGCTAGTGATGACCCCTCAACTTTGTGCAGCATTGCAGAGTGTGTTGGGCGTTCGTTGTTCGTGCTCTGGCTGACTCGCATATATCATTGTCTGGCTCCAGCACTCATTCTTTCTAAATGGTGTCTGTTATGAACTCCTGAGGCGCCTGACCAACACAACTGCATACGAAACTGCCCTGGATGCCCTGGACGCCTGTATCTCTCTCCAATTGCTGCCTCCCACCCACACCGGTTCGGTGGCTATGCCTACAAGGCTGTTTGGCTCCTTTTGCTTGCTGGCAAACTTGCACAAAATTCTGGTCCCTGCCTGACCTGTCCCCACTGTCCATGGTATTGCTGACACAAGGAGTGTCAGCAATACCATGGCAGCATTATAGTGCGACCCGTGTGACAGGTGGCATTGCGGCAAGTGCGAGCTCCCATCACTCGGGTCATATCGGCGCCTGTCCTCTTCAACTGAACCCTAGTTTTGCGGCGTAAGTCGGTTGTTGCAGTTTGATGAGGCGCTAGTTTCTCCGGCCGGGGCCGATGGTGACATCCCGCCTCCTCGGTCTGGGACACCCCAGTGTGCCCTGGAAGACACTTGGCAACGACCCTCCCGCACTCGTAACCCCACTGCGAGCAACCACTTCAGCAAGTCTGTTTTGTTCTGGTACGCCGATTGCCGTGGTGTGAAGAACAAACTAACTGATCTCAAACGTGTCTCATCGGCTCTCTTCGATAGTAGTACTGTGTTCCTTCTCGCGGAGACGTGGTTGGACAACAGTGTTCGCGACGCCAAGCTTGCGGTCAGGCCATTGTCACAGTTCATCGGCGTGACCGTCTATCTCACGGTGGTGGCGTGCTCATCGCCGTGCCGTACGGTCTCCCAGTTGTTGGACGGGATGACCTCGAGCACCCAGAGTGAGAAGCAATATTTTTCTGGAGCTTCATCACCCGAAGGGTTGCTCCCTTCCCGTCTGCCTATTGTCGCGTCCATCACGGAGGCGCTTATGAAGTCTTTTCGGGAGGTGTTTCTGTTTGGAGACTAACAGCCACATCGGCTGGTGGAGTTCTGACGCTCCTGTCCCCTCCGACGCAGCTGACGGCGCTCTATTGTGCCTGGTGTCAACATCGGAACTTTCCCAGATCTGCCACTCTCCCACCTACATCCCAAACTCCAGTTTCGTCCATCCCATCCCAAAGTCTTTTGTGCGATGTGTACTCTGGTTTCTCTGGGAGTGATCACCTGGTTACTGAGTTCACTTACGCTCCGATTATACCCCGCAGAGGTCACTTCGCTCGTGCGATATGGGAGTTCCACCAGACAGATCAAGATCACATGGCCAAATTCGCTCACCTTGCCCCATGGTGCATGACCACAACGGGCGATGACTGCTTAGCTAACATGGACTTCTGGTGCGATTTGGCACATGCAACTCGGTTGGAGTGTATGCCCTGCATTCTTACCCGAAGGGGACGTGCTTGTGCTCCTTGGATCACAGAGGGTCACATTGGTGTTGCTCGTCAGAAGAAGACTTTTTCAGTATGCTGCCCATCTGCAGTGCGCCGGGACACTCGCGCAGGCTAAGGCATTTCAGCGTTCCCTTACGGCTGCCCTGCATGCCATCGAGGTTGCATTTGCCAAGTCTATCGTTCTCCATGAGCGCAAGGAACCGAAAGTTGTTTAGTCTTATGTCCGTCAGCATCAAACTACTCGACATGACCCATCTTTTACATCAAATGGCAAGATTGCCACCCTCCCTGGGGAAATCGCCAACATGTTTGGCAGCCAATTTGATTCGGTTTTCTCACCTGCCTCTGCTCCTGCTTTACTTTGTGGCCACAGCGCCGGTATCGATTTGCCTCCCAACCCTGATGTCCTCTCATCTATTTCTCTCTCACTCCGTGACCTGGAGAAGGCCCTTCGTTGTATTAAACCATCCTGCTCAGCTGGTCTTGACAGTGTCCCTCCCATCCTACTCAAGATGATCAAACCTTACATTCTCTTGTCCATCAGTCTCTCCTGGACAACTCGGTCCTCCCCGATAGCTAGCGGCAGGTACTGGCCACTTTGGTTTTCTAAAGAAGGCAAGTCACCCAGCGAACTAGCCAGCTACATGTCCAGTGACCTAACCAGCTACAGTCCAGTGTCCATTCAATTCTGTGCGGTACCCTAGAGCGCATGTTCAACAAGCACCTACTTTCTCACCTGAATTGTCTCCAACTCCTGCCTTCGTCGCAGCACGGGTTCCGGCACTCCCGCTCCTGTGAGACTGCCCTGGCCACCATTTCCCATTACACAAGCAGCAACATGGATTGTCTTGTCCTCACCGAAGTTGTCCAGTTAAACCTCTGCAACGCTTTCGACACCCTGGATCATGCCTGTCTCATCAGGAAGCTCTCTGGCTGTGGGGTGGGCGGCAGCCTATTGCACTGGCTTACTGCTTTCCTTACCGGTCGCAGTTTTAGGGTGGCATACGGTGGCTAGGTGACTCACACTTTCACCGCTTCTTTGGGTTTTTTCAGTGATTGGTGTTATTTCCAACACTTTCAATCTGTATGTCCGGGAGATTCCCCAGTCAGACTTTCAATCCAATATGCAGATGACACTATGTTGGCTATGGCTGTTTGCTCTGCCGTCGACATTGCCATCCTGCAGGCTTGCCTGGACAAGGTGGCTCTGTGGTCCACAAGTAATAATCTGTCTCAGCCATGGCGAGTGCGCCGTGATGCAGTTTAGCTTGACTAGGAACGTTGATCCTCCACACCCTTTCTTTGGAGGTACCCTTGTTCCACCTATACAGGTGCTCAAAATCCTAGGCATTTCTTTCACACCAACTTTCGATTTTGGTCATTATGTGGCTAGGGTCGTTGGTAAGGCTCGCAGTTTACTGGGCTTCGTGTCCAGAATCTCTCTGCGTTTTGGATGGGTTACCCTGAAGGCTGTGTACAGTGCCTTAGTACTTCATTAACTAGAATACTGCTCCTCTATCTGGAGCCCCCACCAGGTGCAGGACATATGGGTTCAGCGCCGTGCGACTCGTATGCTGGTCAGTCGGGATCAGTCAATGGACTATCAGGCGCGGCTGCAGTCGAATGACTTTCACTGTCCGAGTCACCACCACACAGTGGCGAGAGTCCACCTCCTCGCTGTCGCCTCTGGTCGGCCCATACTTCTCCTCGGTGCTGCGCATCTCCAGCTGAACAGGCCTCCTGCTTTCTGTCCGTGTTCACACCCGGCGACATGCGGCCTCCCATTTCCGTTCAGCAGTGGGTGCATACCCACTGCCAGGACACGTCCGCCCACCCTTGCCTGGGTCTGGCGACAAGCTCCGTGACTTCAGTCGAAGCGTGTCACACGCCCTCACTCTGGAGTCGCTCCATTGGGAACCTTAAAGGCTGGTTCGCGCCAGGTGTGCTGCGTGGCACTGTGCGGCACAGCGCACTCGGCGCTAATGTGTGGGCCAGCCTTAACTCACTAGTCCCAGAGCCGTTTTATTCATCATGTCTTGTTTGTTTGTCCGCGTCTGAAACGTCAAATTGTTGTGTTTGTCGGTTTTGTGTCTACTAAATTATTAATTTGCGCATGCGGAGTTGGCTTGCAGGTGCTTCAGCGCATGAATTTCATGACCTTTCTGCCAACTGTGCACTCCCGTACGAAAATGTCAGATTGGAGCGGTTCCAGTTCAAATCCGCGTGGAGCCGCACGGTTCCAAACTTGTGGACAGTTCAGATCCGCGCTGATTCTGGGTGTAACTAGTCGGATCCAGTGATGCGCAATGCACTGGAACCACACAGTGATGGGTGGATCCGATCCATTCCCCTTAGTTCCAGTAGGGTCTGCTCCCAGCCAGCGGGCGCGCACATGCGTGACTGGAGGAGCGAAGCGAAGCGGAGTGGGGGCGTCGGCGGCGAACTTATGGGGTTCCTCGCAGGTCACATGCTAGGGACAGGCGCATTCGCTACACGGGTGCTGCGAGCGGGCATTTTCTGCACGTGCGCCTCGCTTGTCTGTTGCAATCGGCGGCAGCACTCCGAGAGTTTAGGTTCTTCGCTCTCGTCAAACTGTCGGTTAGCGTCGCCCAGCGGCGACAATCGCGCTGTGGGTACACGGATACTGATGCGCCCATCGTTGCCCGGATGGATACCCACTGACCTCGTCTTTGAATCTTCATATAGTGTGAAGCTGCCGACCCATTGCACTTTGGCTCGGCATCTAAATGCGCTTCGCGCTGGTGTGCTTGGTGACAATACTTAGACAACTCGGATACCGCTTGCCCGCCGGAACTTCCCGATGCGCTCAATACTGGATACTGTGCTTGTGCGTGCTGTGTGTGTGTGTCTCTGCACCGTGTTTGGTTACGACACCTGGACGACCGTGTGCGCCTCCGGGGATTCCCGCTGCGCCACCACTGGACTCTACAAAAGTAGAGTCCAGAGGTAGCAGCTGCAAGCGAGTCGTCGCGATTTCAGACCCTGGGTCTGAAATCGCGACGATCTCGCTTGTAACGGCTAAGGGCATCACACGAAATACTTTTGTAGAGTCCAGTGGTGAGCGCAGCGGGAATTCCGGCGGCACACAACTTGGGTCTGAAATTGGGGTACCAGTTTGTATCCCGCCTGGGTCTGAAATCGCGACGCTCTCGCTTGTAACGGCTGAGGTCATCGCACAAAATACTTTTGTAGAGTCCAGAGGTGAGCGCAGCGGGGATTTTGGCGGCACAAAACCTGGGTCTGAAATTGGGGCACCGGTTGGTACCGTGCGGCATCTGTGGCTCTGCAGAACCACTGGAACCAGCCGGTTCTGCCTGGATCTAAAATTGGGATACCAGTTTGTATCTCACCTGGAACTGCACGGTTCCAGGCTGGATACAAACTGGTGCCCCAATTTCTGGGTCCAGGTGGAACCGGCATTTTTCATTCCGTCCTGTATCTGACATTTTCATACGGGCTCTCCTTGTGTGCAAATAAAGATTGATTCATAGAATAATGACAGAATTGCTAATTAGGTATTGTCCAGTTGCTGTGCTCTAACTTACTCTTTATTTAGAGAAACAAATTACACACAATCCTTATAGGGCAAGAAGTTGACCTGCGTTTTGAGACCTTGTGATAGCTGACTCGAGTCTTCCTTTATTTTACTCTGTATTTACAATTAAATCGCATTACCAACTTGAACGGTACTACGAGCCTCATTTGGGCTTCTCCGTCGGGTGTGCTACGCTGGCGTTGTCCTGTAAGTGATGAGGTTTCAGCTGCAGTTCGTAGCGACCCTCTTGATTGCGGACGGCTTGCACAACGTCACGGCGCAGCACCAAGTCCACCTCTTCGGCGACCTTCAGCAGCTCTTGGATCTTGGCGGAGTCCGCCTCGAACGCGTTCTTGGCGAATTCCTGCCTGACTTGGATCTTGGCGGCCCGTATCGTGTCCGTGTCATCCTGAAATACTCGGCCGATGGTCCGGTGCAGCGTCTTGTACGAGTGCAGCACCAGCGATCGCGTGGAGCCAGTGGTGCTCATTTTGCACGATTCCTGCAGCGAAAGCTTCGCCGGAAGGTCGCTCTTTGGACACCAGCTGCTGGCCAGGCTCTAGCTACGCAGCAAAACGTTTGTTTCTGCACTAAACTTCGGGAGGAACTAGCTGACTGTTTATGCCAGTCTATGCTACTCACGTTTCATGACACCGCAGGTTACGTCGGCTGATATCGCCGCGCTCTTCGGACATATAGAACCTTATGACGTCATAGCTTTTGATTTTGGACAGTGCAGGAGTGAGTTACGGTTAGTAGGGTGGATCTCGTTTTTTGTTTTGGTGGTCATATTAATGAACTTGCACCAAGGTTAAGTTTACTTGCCATTCTTTATAATTCAAACGACTATTTTGTAGAGTTTTTAATTTTTTTAATTAAAACATGCGCTCGAAAAATTGTCACTTTATACCACGTGGCATTAATGCATTTTGACCACGGTGTAATCTTGGCATCAGGAAGAAGTAGAACGCACTCGCGAAGACTTTCACAAAAAGAGAAGAAAAAAACAAGTTGGTCTGCTGCAGTTGCTCCTTTTGAAATGTTCCGTGTGTCATGGACGAGAATTTAAACAGCGTGCGTGATTGGATCCTCGATTCAGTGCACCGGACGTCTGTTTTTGCGATTATCCGCTCCGTGATTTGGTCGAAGTGCAGCAACTCGTGAAAGCGACGATTCTTCTCCGAGAGCCATGGTAAGTGACCCCTGCGATACCCTCCATGTGCGTTTCCCCGAGCCCCGAAAGTGTGGACTTCCTCGTAAACATGATCCGCGAATGTTTCACTCCCTTGCGTTTAATAGCTCTGCAACGGCTTGATGACCTGACGAGGTCAGCATTTTTCAGCATGTGGAAATAATAATAATCTTTGTTTGCTGAGGAGAGCCGCGGCAGCGCGGCAAGGCTACAGCCCCTTCCATGAAGACCCGCGGTGCCGCGGAGTCACGGTTCAAAATAGCTCCATATCCTGTTACCGTTGCTCCTGGTTGTAGCGACGAAATTTGCGCACCCTGCCGCGTCCCAAAACTCAACTGGCGGTAGCTGGCGATACTAGGAATTTTGATTTTCACTCTAAAAATAAAACAAGTGAAATACGCTGGTGTTACCAGTCCTCCATACCACCCCCCTCCCCCAGGATTTCTTACACAAAGTACACAAGCCTGTAATAGCCCCCCCCCCCCCCCCCCCCCAACCCAGAGCTTTCTCCCAGAAATCTGTCACATCCCCCCATATTGAAAATCCTGCGTAAAAACTCCAGGTCCCACATTGTTTGTACCTAATGAACGTATGGCAGTTGCAACCTACAGAATACTGCGATGCACGGACAATATTTCAATCCTGGGGCCCACGTCATCTAAGTCCCGTCTGCAGCAGAGCAGTTGCATCCAGAATGTCCTACTGAAGATGTAGCGCTGATCCCTTGCGAAAAGGCTACTACTAACCCCAACGACAAGCAGCGAGAACTATACTGACAGGCATTGCTGCGCACTGCAAGCTGCAACCTTGCTAGCAACAAACAGCCTGCTCATACTCGAAGCCACGTTCACCCAGACCTTGGCACGTCTCCGACTATGCTTTGAGAGCCTTTGCTTCCAGGGCACCCTTAGTGTTGCAGTCCTCAGCCACTGAAACTTTTGTAGAATGCACCCTGCTGAAGTGTATGGTGTCTCTGTCCAAAATGTCTGGTCCAGTGCATCAAAGGTCTGCTATGAGGAATCCAAAACATCTTATGGATGTTTCCCTGAACTCTTCCTTTCTTTGGACCACCTATGATGCAGTCTACTTAGAACTGCTTGGATGGGGATTTTTCGAGAGTGGGTGCCCCTTCTGCAAGATGCGCTTCCCGTACATGCGCCTCTGGCACTCCCGACGAGCGACCCGAGGACCTAGACTCGTCCAACACAAAGTTGGGGCCGAAGTTGTCGGAGTGCGCCTTTTGGACCCCGGCGACGCTGCCGCCGCGCTTTTGTCGCCTAACACCAGTCGGCTCGCTCTGCAAACTTTCGGCTCCAACTTTGTGTTTGACGAGTCTAGGGCCCCCGGCAGATTTAATTGCGGCACCATTGAGCTCGGGGGTCAGACACACAGCCGTCCGCAGGGGTCAAGCTCTACTTTTCCAGGGGAGGGAGTGGCAATTTTGCCTTAGATGGGAGCATTTACGATTGTTTAAATGGGAACTATAAAGTTTTAGCCAGATTGTAGTCGTTTGGTCATGTTGTTCTGCCCTCGTGGACGGAAATGAGAGTGGCGTCCAACTGTCAAATTCGATGGTGTTGGTTTCCCAAACACGATGGCTTCCGCTGTGCTTGTCACCCATACTGTTGAGTTTATCGTTTGGATTTAATAATCCTAGTCACGCTGTGTCATGAGCGGGAACCATAAAGACGCACTCACTCTGCTCCTGCATCGTACAAAAGACACGGTACTCACTGCAGGCACGACGACGGAAGTATCTGCGCACACGCCTCGAGCATCTTCGAAACATATTTGTTCGGGACATTCACGTAGGGTTCGCACGCATCCACAGGCAGTCTTCCTATGACCAATGTGACGTCATACGAGGAAGAAACGCATATCGGACAGTGTCTGCAGACGGTCTTTTGAATGACGTCATTGTGACCGTGGCCTAAGAGTGCGCCACCGTTACGTCTCGTTGTCGACGTCCCCGAAATTCTCCCTCCGGACGCCCATGATCGGACACCATGGTCGGCGACGGGTCGAGAACCGGGTAGATGCTCCACCTCGAGCGCGAGCTATCCACCTTGGATGATACTTGCTCGCGCGTGCAGCCAACGAGCGTATGCTGGAAGCAGAGCGTCTTCCGGGTTCTTGACGCGTCGCCGACTATGGGCTACATGTCCTCTCGCCTTTGTGTGGTCCTGTTGCTGACGGCACGTCGTCGACCTCCCCTGCATACTCTTGCCTGTGTGAGTCACCCGGGTGTGCGGTGTACCCTATGGGCTGGTTTGCACATTAATCCTTGAGTGGGATTGACTGCGAGGCAACTGCTTTTCTTACCGCTTACGAGAGAACCTACTGACGTTCATCTAGTAGCCCCAAAACACTTCCCAGTCTGCGTATGTTTTGTGCATCATCTTCACCGTGTGCTTTAAGCAATTCTGATGGTGTTATAAGCAATCGTTTTCGGTAGATGATGTGTAGATTTGATCTTGCAAATACTTCAAAACCTTCCTTCTAGATGCAGGTCGGAAGGGATTTGGGACTATGTAATAGACGGCACTGGTGCGCCTGTCTGTTGTCGTGATTTTTGTGGTCATGACACGGTCAGTCGTACTCACGTGCCAATCTGTGAAGCAGCCTTTATAGTGCACGTGGTTTCACGGACTGCGTAACATTCCACGGATGTTCCGGGGACAACCGTCGGACCATCCACGTCGTTATCTGTTCATCTGCCGCATGTTTTCTGCCTTGGCCGAGTTCGCCCGATTGTTAGCCCTTCCTGCTTTAAAGGGGCACTGACACATCAAAATCATTTTTTTTTTAAATTATCCGAAACGATTGAAAACGATGCCGGAAAACGATGTAATTCGAAACTTGGGAATTCAGTATTCGGGAGTTAAAAAAACAATTTCCAAATGCCGAATTTGAAGTTCCTGCGCGATCCGCGCCAGTGCAGTGAGTCAAATTTTGCGGTCTCCTGCGACTCGACTTTCTTTCGGACCTCCGCTCCACGCTATGAAGCAAGGCGCCGTTGTCACCACGACCCGAAGCGAGGAGGAGGTGAGCAGGAAGGATAGAAGGGAGCCGGCACGGGGAAAAAAATTGGTTTCTTCCCCGACTCGCCGATCTGCTCGAGCGCCGCCAAGTTTTCCTGAAGGAGGATACAAATCCAGGAAGCGACATCACATCGAACTCTGATTTTTGGTATTTCAAAAAGAAGGGCCGTGTGCGTTCGCAATTGCTTTCAAAAACGTGTTTTACGATTGCCGTTATTAAACGTTATAGAAATGTCGCCTACAAAGCTTCTAAATTTCCTGATTTTTGACGTCACCGATCAAAAGAAGGGAGGAGGCGAGAAGCGGGAGAATCAAACGTCAAAAATAAAAAACGCGTGCGCGCACGGGAAAGTTTTTTTTCTTGATGCGTTTTTTTTTCCGTGTCTATGACTACAACTTGCATCGTTTTAGACAATAAAAAGAAAGAAATACGACCTTTGGGGTGTTAGTGCCCCTTTAAAACGAGTGGTTTCAACTTTCTTTGGCTGTTCCTCAAGCGGGAACGGTCTGGTTCTAGATTTTCCCTGTCTCTCGTGTAGCTATGGAACGTCCACTTTTCTGGCGTCTTGTCACACGTTTATGCGACTGCGCTTGCTTGAACAGACATTGGTTTCTTTTCATGGATTGCTCCACACCTATGGTTTTTGCCTCATTCACTTGCTCATGGTTCGCCCAGCAGGCACACTCGTGTAAAGGTTCCCGCCTGTCTGTCTAGCAGTTTTGTGCCCCTTAGCAAAGCCTAACTGCAGTCGAATAATGTCTAACGTTTCACCTTTTTCTTTCCTCACCTTCCTTTTTAGGCTCTGCTTGGCGTGCAGATTGTCATAACCATGATTATGGCGAGCGTCCTGCAAAAGCTATCGTACCAGTTTTCCTTTTCAAGGTGGATCATCTGCAAGAGGTAAGAGCATGTTCATCATCTGCTGGGATAAAGCTGCACGGCACTGAGCTGCTAGATCCCTCTGTGTAAATTGATGTGAACACATACGAAGAAACACACTTTGGAAGTGTGCAAGTCACCGCGTTGTGGCCCTATTGGGTTACATGCTTGCGGCATCACTCGACCGATGGAGCCAGGAACCTATGCTGAGAGCAAGTCGTCTGCTCCTTGCATGGTTGCGGTGACGTCTGAACGACGCCGAGCTCTGATTGGCTTTGATTAAAAGGATAGTGGGTAGACCTCAATGCTAGATGCCTTGAGGTCTGTTAGGTAACGCATGCAGGGGTTGCGTGAACCCTCAATGGATGGCGCCACCACCGTGCCATCAGAAGGGCACCTTCCGTGTGGGCCGAGAGATGGTGCAGGTCTCGGGAGAGACTTTGAGGGGGAATCCGGATGTAAGTGGTGTGTGTGAAAGGGCAGGGGAGCCATGATGGTTGCGATAGATCCCGTCGGAATAAAGCGCTTCCAGTTCTTTAGTTGGGTTTTATTTCTGCTCCACCCGTGAGCTTCCGCGAGTATAGTTAGGACATAACAGGTCTACCCACTATTTTTTTAATTTGGCCAATAAGAGCTTGGTGTTCTGACATCATCATAACCCCTGTGTAAGAAGCAGACGAACTTATGCTCCGCACGTATGCGGAATGCAAGTTCATCTGCTTCTTGCACAGGGGCTGCGATCATGTCAGAATGCGTTGTGGTGACGTCAGAACGACAAGCTGTTATCGACTGTTTGAAAAAATATAGTGATTAGACCTCAAGGCATCTAGCATTAATCTACCCACTATCCTTTCAATCGAAGTCTATCAGAGCTCGGCGTCATTCTGACGTCACCGCAACTCCTCCGCGAGAAGCAGACAAACCTGCACTCCGCATGAAACCAGGAGTGCTCGTGAATTGTGTTGCCTGTATATTCACTTTGTCCCTCTCTCTCTGATTGGAAAAGCTACAAGTCATCTGGACTAGTCTCGAGCCTCTAATGCTTCGCATGCCGCCGCCGGTGAAGGTCCGCTCGAATGGACCGACGTCGCGCAATGCTTGGGAGGCACAGAATTAAGTGTGCGTAGCTCATAGCTCCGGCCTCGATCGAGAAAAAAAAAAGGGTCGGCTAACTACGGTGCATACCTATGTCGTTTGCGCGACTCTGCTAATGTACCTTTCCTCTCCAATCTCTCGCCACGCCCCACTCGCAGACTTGTTCGCTACCTGCATCCAACAGACGAGGAGCTCAAGTCTCTGGCCGGGATTTCGGGCAAGCCGCACAAAGGGAAAGGCAAGAGGGACAAGTGGCGCGACCGGTGAGCGACTCTCTGCATTGCTCGGGCTTGGCAGCAGTTTGTCATGCTGTTGCCCCGCAGTTGAGGAACTGATGTCAGAGCAAATTTGTTACTTAATGCCACTTTGTATGCGAGGCATCTAATACTCTCTGCTCGGTCCTGTCTGCTTTGGAAATGTACCTTACTTATTTTCTAGGATTGCAGTATCTCCTCAGAGAGCACCCCTTAACATTATGTGCAGTAAAAACCCTGGACCCCCCCCCCTTTCTGTCTTGTCCAGAAATGTGCTCTCTCCCTACAATCGTGGTGCGGAGAAACTGTGCAAGGCGTAATGGTCTGCACATGTCCCATATCCAGCCTGAGATCTCTGTAAAAAAACCTAGATGATCATGAATATGAAACCAAAAAGACGATGCATGTGAAAATGCAGTGAAAAGGATGGCTTTTTATTAATACTTGTTTCTTCCAAACAAATTTTAAATTAGGATTAAAATTTAGCAGGTTCATCAGTAACCAGTTCATAATACCACTTCCTCCTCCCCCTAAAAAAAAAAAATTAAAATAAAGCCACACTTGTGCCCAGTTTAAAAATAAAATGCAATTTCAACCCTTTACCTATAAAAACAAAACAAACTAACTTAAAAAAGTTGAACTTTAGCCGTTAGGTATCTATCTAACGTCTAAAGTTCAGCGTTTTTTAGCCATCCTTTTCACTGCGTTTTCAT
The DNA here is from genome assembly GCA_037355805.1 of Ixodes ricinus. Lineage (NCBI taxonomy): Eukaryota > Metazoa > Arthropoda > Arachnida > Ixodida > Ixodidae > Ixodes > Ixodes ricinus. The sequence goes on from JAZHYW010029458.1 coordinate 77,599, forward strand.
ATTCATCATCTTTTTGGTTTCATATTCATGATCATCAAGGTTTTTTTTACACAGTGTCTCCCGCACCACAATTGTAGGGAGAGAGCACATTTCTGGACAAGACAGAAAGGGGGAGGGTCCATGGTTTTTACTGCACATAATGTTGAGGGGTGCTCTCTGAGGAGGTACAAATTCTCTTAATCAGGTGTGCCTTCCAAGCACTACAGTTGGTGACAGGGGAAGGGTCTAGGGTATGCTCCTCCCACCTCTTTCCACTTCAGCGGAGTGAACGGTGGAGAGGAGGTCGCCTCCCCTCCAGCTTCCACCCTGCTGAAATGGAAAGAGGCGGGAGGAACATACCCTGGACCCTTCCCCTGTCACCAAGTGTAGTTTGTAGAGACTGAACCGAAGATTCCTGGGATTCTTTGTCGTGTTGTCTGTTTAAATGTTTATTTAGAGACAAAATTATCTTTCAAGTACTTATGCCTTTATATTGCATGTAAAGTAAATTTGTCCCTCTGATGTGGGGATCTATTTAGCAAAAGCGTGGGTTTCTGAGAATGACACAGGTAATTCAATACATGAAATCCGTGGACCGCATTGATGCGATAGCCTTCACTGGTTGTCTGATCAGATGCTTGCATAACGCCGTTGCAGTCACACCCCTTTGACTGTGCATGGCGACACGGTCGTAGGCAGTAGACCTTAGACAGAGCAGCATACATCCATATTATTATCTCTTTCCATCCCTTGTTGCGTCATGCAAATAGCAAAGAGGAAAGACTCGTGCAGCCAACGGCTTTCTGCACCGGCAAATGCGTCAGCCGTAAAGTAAGGAGCACATCACAGATCACCTGGGGTCCCATTTAATAGCTTTGATTTCATGGACCCTTTAATCCATGTTACCCTCGAAAAATGCAGTGTGAAAGCGAAAATTGTATTTTATGACGGTAAAGCAGATACTAAGTCATATAATTCTTATATGATACTTACCAAAAATAAGCGAGCCGTCCTTTTTTTACAATAAACCTGAGATTGAGGAAAATAAAGAAGTGTGGTATAGGGTGGTTACAAAAAAACGTTGTGAAGGGCAATGTAGCGTGATAAATGGAAACGTTAATAATAAAGTTGACCCAGATTTCTCAAACTATGATTTTTGAAGCTTACATTAAATTGGAAATCATTTGTTTCATGGTTATGACGTAACTGGCTTTACGTCAAGTCAGTGCTATTCCACAGATTTTGCACATTTCGGCTTTCTCCGGCTCTTTACTCCACATCATAATTGCATCTTTCTTTCTCATCTGACTGAACGTCATTAAGTTAAACTTCTGCTCGTCTTGTACCATCATCAAGCAAATACAGTCGCGGACCGATTATTCGGACTTCGCAGGGACCGAAAAACGTCCAAATAATAAAGCAGTCCGAAAAATCAGCAGATTGAAAAACTTGCCTTTATTACTTCCAAGTGGGCTTAAAAAGCCGTAAATAGTGCCTTCTTTTAGGTTACGCCTCCGTTTGCGTTCGGCAACTTTCTGTTAGCTTGAGAGCCGTTGCCTTCTTTTCTAGTGTTATGGTCGAGTACTTTCTGCGCTTCTTAACGACACATCGCGGCGGCAGAACAGATGGGGCCATGAAGTCCAAGCCAGCGTTGTCATAACGAGATGAATGGCACACATCCAGGACTGCAACATGGCGACTGGCGACGCGAAAGTGGGGCGGATGTGGCGGATGCACGAAGGGATGGAAGGAAACAAAGTAAAATTATAATAATGATGATGATGATGACGTGCAGCTAAATGGAAAAAAATAACTAGCATAGCGTCACCTAGCGGTAGGACTTGGGAGTACTCAAGTAGCGCTGCCAAACCAAGCCAATCCATTTGCAGCCAACATAGAATTCAAAATGGCCGCTTCTCGGTGGTGTTTCCCGCTGATAGCTCGCGACGATTTTGTCCGGGTAATTGAACTTTCGGACTTCAAGCTGTCCGAAACATTGGTCGTGAATATACACTATTTCTGTGGGGCAAGTCACGGTTCCGCCTTTAGGTCCGAAATATCGAACAAGTCCGAATTATCGGAGTCCAAAAAAACTATCGGTGACTGTAGCAATCAAACAGTTTATGGGAGCAAGGGAATTACTTTACGACTTCATTTTTGCAGGCTCAATATTTTGCAAATTTTGCAAAGTAAGACTTTCGGGAATATTTTACAGGCACAAAATTTTGTGATTGGGGTTCGTATGCTAAGAAAGCATTACCATGGGGCAATGCATTCGTGGGATCAATATTTCGGTATATTTTTTGGTCTAGAAATTTTCAGAAGTTTGGTCTTTGCAAAGAATTAAGTCATTTACCGTAAGTCCACCAGCAAATTGAGCTTGTTTAAAAAGCGCCACCATCTCTGTGTTGTAGTTTCGTCGGCGAGACACACAAAGGTTTGCGCTCGGCAACGTTGATGCCTTTACTGTGGAGGCTGTGGCCCCTCAACCCAATAAGAGCGTCAAAGCAAGGCACGTGACAGCACCCCACGGTCGAGGCCACAGAGACCTTGTTACCGCCACAGCAAAAGCGCCGTCCACGACAAAGAGTACTTCTAGGGTTCTTTTTCTTTTAGTAGATTTACTGTCAGCCTCCTCTGACTGCAACACAACGCGACACTGAAGACAGACGAAGACATGTTACTTTTTAACGATACTTAATACGGACCAACACTTTTCCAAGAACAACATGACTTTTGAACAATGCTTGAATGCTTGCGGCCGTGTATTTGGCCGCTTCCGCTCAAAACATCGCCCTGGCATTAGTACCCGCCACAGATTTGAAGGTAAATTGAGTGTATGGTTGTCTCGTGAACTTTTCCGAAGCTTGCTACTCTAGCGAACAGCAGTGTTGAGGCAGTGGACGTTACGAATCCGAAGTTGGTCCGTTCGCAGCAGACGACTCTTGGCCAGCATACTACAGCCGGTTCCTCCGGGTCTCGCATTTGGCGTAGCGACATGAATGCTCCTGTGATGTAGTGTCACGCGCATCGCTTCGATACTCTTATTGGGTTGCAGGGGCCTCAGCCTCCATAATTCACCAAGTTATCGTGAAATGGAGCATAGGTGTTCGGCAAACCCGGATAAAAGCGTGGCCGCGAGGCTCAACACTGATTGGTTGACGGGTGGGAGAGAAGGAGTGAGGTGATTGACGCTAATTGGTAAACGGGGAGGTCATGTGACCAGGGGTGGAGTGAGGAGGAGAGGGAGGCAAAGTGGGAGGTTTCTGGAAGACCACCATTTTTATCATTTTAAGTGTACTCATGCCACACATTAAATCATCTGATGAAGAGCGCAGTGAAAGTAGGCGTCTGGCTGAACACACTATACGTGCTGCTAAACAATGTTATAAACATTTATGATGCTAGAATGTTTCACTATGCAACAGAGTTGCCTAGCAATTTGCCATACATTTTTCTTCGACCCGGGAACCCGCAGTGGCCGCAATGGCACCCTGAACGAGGACAAGGACTACCAGGAGTTCCTGGTGCCCAAGAACCTGCAGTTTGAGCTGGACATGGCCCCCATCGGCATCGGGGAGGCCATCCAGCTGCGCTTCTACTCAGACTATCAGTGGCTGCTGGACTTTGCGGGCTGTGCCGTTGTGGTGTATGCCCTGACCGAGGCCTACTACCATTTCCTGCCCGGCAGGGAGGAAGTGAACCTCAGCCTCGTCTGGTGCCTCCTCGTCCTCGGCTTCGCCACGTATCCTTGGCTCAGTCGTTTTTGCGCCTGCCGACGGCTGCGGTGCGCTCGTTTCGTTTGATTCCTCGTCGTGCCAAGGAGACAGAAATGCAACGACTTGACCAAAACGACCGCACTGAGCTCCCTGAGAGCGACGTGGAATCGCCCAGTGCGCACTTGGCGTGGCCGCCGGCAATCGTTGTCGCCACGCGCTTGCGATTGGTCTTTCGTATCACTGTGGACAGTGATATGGCCTCGGTAACTTCGAAGGAGTGCAAATCTCAGACTTGCAGATACGACGACGGTGTCTCGGAAAAGGAAAACACCGTAGAAGCTTCTTTGGCCCGATGACAGTACAGCCACATATGGAAATGCAGCTGCAAATGTTTTGGTGGTTAGTGCCGTCTACTGCCGGCATTTTTGTGTTCACCGTTACTCTCGATTCCCACTAGTGTCATAATTACTTTCATCTCGAATGTTGGTCTATCTATCTATACACCTTGCACTGTAGCAATGAAAATAATGTGGCAGGTATGCTACCGCACCCGTATAAATTAACATACCGCAGAGTTGGCAGGCAAGGTTGTCTCTTTTTTCCTGCGCGGCAAGACATAAACGAACTACCTCGCCGTGCCCTACATCTTCCTGCCCGTCTGGTGTGCCGTTCCTTGACCCCTCGGCATCCCAGCAAGGTGCTGTTCTCTCTGACGGCCCTGTACTTCCGGGGGAGGAGCCCGTGGGGAGCGGTCTCTTTGCCTAGTCTCGGGGCTCTCCTTCTTTGTCCTGGCCATGGTCGTGCTCATCGCTGACGAGGAATTCCTTGAGTTTGGCCTTAGGGACGGTGAGCGACTTGTGGCAACAGTAACTTTATCGGCCGAAACGAATTTCTACGTTACTCACTGGCCCACATAAGTGCCGTGGCTTAAACGGCAGAGGTGTCGGCCGCTACGGTGACTCTGGGGGAAAGCGCTAGCCTACGGATCCCCAGGTGGCTAAGTCAAAGCCTGACCAAGGCGCCCACAACCTTACGGAGGCTTAATGCGTGTGGAAAAGGCGCCATTTAATCGAGATTTCGGTCGTACATTGAAGGACCGAAGCACCAAAGCTTTTGGCTAGAGACTGACATTCGGTTCATTACTGTTTCCCTTTTGAAAGTCTTCGTTTTGTCGGGAGGAAGTTGGAGTGCCGATTTGACGAAGCAGGAATTGGGGTTCTTTTTGTGGCAGGGATCTGGTCAGGGGCACTTGAATGTTGCACCCGACTCCTTGGTTTCGTGCTTTTTCTGGTTGCAGCGTACCTAAGCTTCAATGAAAGTTCACACCAGTTTCTGGAGATCCAGGGGCTCAGTTCAAGGTGAGTCCGATTTGACTTATTGGCAAGTAATGTCGAGCTATTTCTGCCTCTTGTGCAGTCGTCAGCACTATCTGATGAGCACTGGAGGTTATTGACTAAGACAGGGGTGCCTGTGTGGGCCACCTTGACTGTCCCAAGTCAAGTATTCTTAAGCAGGGTAGTTGCATGCCATAATAAGATGTGGCACTCCTCGTGTATTTTCCAATAGATATTGGTATTTCTTTATATAAATCTGTTACCTAGTGTAGATTAATTGGGCATTCAACGAGTAAACGGCCACATTATTACGATTTAAACTTGAACCTATGACCGGGCACCCTAATGTCAGATATCTAGACACGACAAACACAAATTGTGATCCACACGTCTGCTCACATCAGGGTAATGGAGCAACTGAGACACTTCCATCATAGCAGCTTTTCTGTTTTTAAGGCAAAAGCATAGTTTTGTAAGATGTACAAAAAAGAAACCCATAACTGTTGAAGCGTGCGACCGGACAAACTGGTCAAGAAGTGCTTTCCTCCTAGAAGGCATCACGTGCGACGTCATCGCCGTGAGTGTCGCTTTCCCCAGTGCACACGCTGCAGGGAAAGCACATGCACAAACTAAAATACAGTAATCCATTATCAAATCGTTGGGAAATAGTTGAAATTAGGCTAAAATGGTCTAGATTCTTCTAAAATAACCTAAATTATATTGTATTACGGTACATTAATTATTTTTTTAAAGATATTTGAGATTGTTTTTAATGTAGCGCCAATGGTTTTAAATATTAAAGCACATACACGCTGATATTTTAAAGTTTAGAACATTTGCACATGCTTAGTATGACTTACCGTAATATCCTGAACGAACACCCACTTTTTCATGAAGATAATTGGGGGAAAAGGCGGGTTGTCGAATCTTTGAGATTTACCCACCTGCCTTTTTGAAAGGATGTTTTACTATCGTTAAGTTCGTTGCTTCCATACACGCACTGAGCACTGCCGATCGGCATACAGCGTGAACGTTTGTTCCGTGAAAACATGTTTCTAAAACTGCTATGTCCCCTTTGTTAGGCTCCCTAGCCTTTGCTGATCTGTAAACTACCCTAAAAAGAAAAAGTAAAGTAAAAAAAAGTCAACAAAAAAATGATAGCCGTTTACAACTCCCTGTAACGCCGAATTGGAGCGCAGCTCTTGAGGAGGAGAAGGAGGGAAGGGTACTGAGGGGAGGTTATACCCCTCCTCCCCCCTCACAGGGGTCACATGACCTGGGGGGGGTCACATGACCTGGGGGTGCATGTGACCTGTGGGGGTCACATGACCTGGCGGGGTCACATGACCTTGTAGTTACGGCGACGCCGACGCCGCTCAAGCCGGAAACGGGCGCCTAAGAGCTGCGCTCTAAAAGAGAAAAATCAACCGGGTGCAACCAGCGAGCGAGTGACCGGGCGAAAGAAGCGGGGAAGCGCAATGCTGGGGAAGTGGTAAAACCGGCAATCGCAATTGTTCCGGCCCGGTCGGGCACCTTGTCAATCACAAGGAGCGGGCTCTTGTGCAACTTTCTTGTTTGGTGCATACACACATGCTTCCTGAGACTTCTAAAAAGAAAGGCCTGCCCAGGTGAGGCCAGTTCTTTGTAACTGCCATTCTCGAAGGGTGGGCGATATATCAGGATTTTTTTTGACATCGGTCTCTTGACATCAAGGGCCACCCTCAAACTTTGGGGTGGCCCAAAGTTTGAGGGTGGGCGTACGTTCATAATATCACGGTAAGTCTCTTTCAGTGTAATCAATATATAGTCGGTATTTGTTGCCATTAAAGGCCAACGAGCAACCGGAAAGGAGGAAACCCTCCCCCAATTCCTCTTTCTGCGGAGAAAAGCTTAGGTACCCGCTCTTGTGGGGAGAGGAGGAGAGTGCGAAAGGGAAGGGAGTGTGGGAAATCGGGAACAGGCTTTCTTCCCGGCAGAAGACGATTCTGCAGGTCTGCCTTTAACCACCTCGTCCATTTCCCCGCAAAGTGGCCCCACCTCCCAGCTGATGTTCAAGTTGGGCCTGGCCGTGTGGTGCGGCTTTGTCGGTGCCTTCTTCACCTTCCCGGGGCTACGGTACGCCAGAATGCACTGGGACTCCTTCAAGTACTGCGAGGGACAGCCTTTCCTCAAGTGAGACCCCCTTCGGGACGCCTTGGTGCCTTGGCCCGTGCGGATGTCGCCCTTCTCTTCCAACACGATTCGGCATTCATTGCATTAGGGCAAAAATATATGTTTCTCAGTGTTTGTCCTGATCTCAAGAAGCAAAGAGTGGTGCAGAAATCCTAGTCCATATGGAGTGATGCAAACTTTGCAGAGATCCCGACCAGCGTGCTTCGGTCGGTTATTTAGGGTAAGGTGGTGGCGTCGTGTCATTCGACAAAACAGATTTGGCGTTCGTATTTTTGTGGCACAAGCTCAGTCTGCCTTTGATGTGCAGCGACGCCGGTTTATGCTCTGGTGGGCCCGGGGTGACGCCGATGAGGTTTGACCAGAGGAAAATTGGTGACTCTCTCGCCGGGGGAGGAGGCAAGGGGTGACGTTCTTGGTTTTCTTTGGCCGATCCCCCAAAGGTCATCCCGGCGATCACCCGCACGGTCTGGTGATAGTTACAGAAATGCAACAACTGAGGAATTATGCGATTTTTTAAAGTTTTAAGACTCTGTGGTGCAAGCTACTGCCCATTATAAAGGCTACAGCCCTTAGCACCTTTACATCCATTCATCCGAGAAATGTAGCCAGTGCATCAAGTAGTAGTGATACACGACCGCTCACTTGTTTGATGCTCATCTAGGTTGAAAGGGGCAGGGGTGGGGATTGAACTAAGAATCCTTGGGTTCTGCAGCTCGAGTGCGCTAACGCATAATCGGCCACTAATCTCCCCGTGGCATCATGTCGCTACTTTTGTATGTACAGGTTGTTTCATGAACTGCCAACTCCCTTTTTCTGCAAAATCGATGCATTTGGCATAAAAAAATGTTGATCATGTATTAGTCACTGCAGAAGGACCTATTTAGGGACGTGCATAGCGCTTGTATTAATAAAGTTGTTTCTTATTTCTGAATAATTGACTTATTAAGTTTAAAGGTATGTCTTAACTTACCAACTCGCTGAATATCAGTTAAACCACTGCAAAGGAGGTAGTTTTTTTAAAGCTTTGAGAAACGAGGAGCATTTCGAAACCTCCCGAAACGTATAAAATATTAAATGCTCCTCTGTGGTTTTAGTCTCCTATTGGCTGGTGGTGCAAAACGTGCCCCTGTTAGGACATGCTCCCGAGATTTCGATTTTGTAAGGCGGTGGTTCTCAACCATTGATGCTTTGCGGACCCCTTTTGGATCAGCGGAGATGATGGAGGACCCTGTTTGTGGTGAGGGGAAAGAGAAGGTATAGGTTAATTATGATAATTATTTAATAAATGGATATAACTAAAGTCTAGTGTGAAGTAGACTTCTCTCATCAGCATACACACGAGAAAACTCGTTCGAAAATTGGAATGTTTCTTCTCAGTGGGGTTAAAGACAACTTTTATTGCCGGGCTTGACTGACGAGGCAGGGCTTCGCGGACCGCTAGAATGCCTTCGCGGACCCCCATTTAAGGACCACTGTCGTAAGGAGTAAAATATGACCAATGGGGGACCAAAACCTTTACGGTGCATTCAGATTTGTGCAGGGACTCCGGAAGTAGATTTTAAGTGGGGGGGCTGAAGTCAAGCATTTTGTTTTTATATCTTTTATTATAGGAGACAAGGGCTGGAGCCGAATTTCTGTTGTTTTGTTTTTACTCATTGTTTATTAAAAAATAAAATATTATTTGCATGAAGTTCCTTACTTGACATGTGCAATCAGTTTTCCTCCCTGCTTTATAACAACAGTGGGGAGTTTTAATGGCTCGTATGCAATACGATTGCGGGTCGGAAATGCACACGCGTAGAAAGCAATATTGCGTTTTGCGCATGCACCTTCTGACCCTCAAAGCTTTTACATACGATCCACTAAAACTCTCTAATATCGCGAAAACGCTTATGCTTCGGACAATTTCAAAATTCCTATAAGGATACACAGCATTGCAAAATTGAGTTTGCAGAGAATCACGTTTATTATTCTTCAAATGTTTGTCCAAAACGACATCCACGCTATGAAATGAACGAGTAAGCCAAGAGAATTACAAACCATACAATGACATCTTAGTACATATTTAGAAAATATGCACAAAAGTGTGATGAAGGAAACAGATCCATATATAGGCCCCAAGGCCACGTGTGTTGATCGTCTCAAGGAAGACCAAAGGTCGCCGTTCGCTTAGCAGTCCTGGAGTCAAATTCCTTGATGATGTCGTCCAAGTTGAGCTCGGCGGTTCTTTCTTTATGAATGTGGAAAATAAGGAGGTGTGTTAGCCTCCCCTGACTCATGCGGCTGCATATATACGTTTTAATTCGGCATAAGGCACTAAACGAGCGCTCCCCGAAGCGACAGATGCAGGCACAGAAGGAAGAAGTTTCGTATATTTTTGGACTTGGTCCAGGAGGTCACAAATTTCGTCGGATTTTGCCTGTAGTGTCCTCAATATGGCGTCAATGGTGAGGGAATCAAGGTTGCATAAAAGAGCGGGGCAAAAGTAAAAGCTGTGCAGAAAGTCGGGCCAGATCAAAATCACATGCATGCACTCCTAGGGCCTCTTCCAGGTCATCTGTTGTGAACTGTTTTCCCCCAGCGGCATTAATCAAGGTGCGCTCTAGTTTTACTAGCTGATTCATACCAGGCTGTTCAAACCGCCGTTGAGTTTCGCTCATAATGCAGTCTACACCCACAAAGTACTCCTTCCGTAACGCTGCCTTGCAATCAAGCACAACTGGCGTAGAAGGTTTCTTGCTCATTTCAAACCTTTTTGGCGGTTTTGTCGGCCCTGCGCTGCGAGGGTCCTTTAAACCTAGCCGCATTGCAGTTGAGCTCGTGCGGTCCCACAACTCTTCAAACGTGACTTCAGATCGCAGGCGGGACATTGCCTCGAAGAGAGTCTCTGCAGCCTCTTTGATACCTGCGGCGCGAAACGTTGAATGTTGCAGTACCCTTGCACGTTCTTCGCATGTACCGAACAAAGCTGTAGAAACATTTATTCCTAGCAGTGTTACAAACCTTTTCAAAAGCCTTTCATAACCCTTCAAAATGGCCCTGCTGTTGCCTGCAATTGAATATCCTCCTTGTAGCAGCTCGTTCAGTGTCTCCTGAACTCTAGCATAGTTTTCAGCGAACCTTTTCACTGACTTTACTCTGACAGTCGATGTTGGTGGTGTTAAGAATGGAACCTTCGGCGACCTTCTTCCGAGTTTCAACGCTGCGGAAACGAGTCATGACCAGTCCGGGAACGTCGCCTGCTGGACGGGGCCTACGCGAAACGAGTCCCGACGAGTACGGAACCGGCGCCTACGTGTCTGCGCCTGCGGAGACAGGTCTCAACGCGCCCGTGACGTCAACAGGACGTGTGTGCGTGCGTGCGGCTTGGTGCGCTCCGGAAGGGGAGAGAGGCCGGGCCTAACTGCGGAGACAGGTCTCAACGAGTCCGTGACGTCAACGGGACGTGTGTGCGTGCGTGGGGCTTGGCGCGCTCAGGAAAGGGAGAGAGGCATGACCTAATTGCGGAGGACCAGGGCTACGACGCACTTCTGGCTACGACGCGGCGGACCTTGCTACGACGCACTTGACGGCGGGTTGCTGCTGCGCACTTGCTGCCCTGGCGGGGAGTGAGGGAGAAAACGGACCCCTATATAAGGCGGAGCGCGAGTCTGCTCAGCAGTTCTCTCGGATTTGACGACTGTATCGCAACCATGTAATTAAACCGTTCGTTACGTTACCAATTCTCCCACCTCCACTGGACCCCTGGGTTCTTCACTTCGGGGAATGGTCGTCGTCACGAGCCAGGAAGCTCCCGGACGTGCGGCTCAAACCCCGCCTCTAACAACTGGTTGGCAGCGGTTGGGATCGGACCATGCGACATCGTGCTACATCTGCGGGTGAGCGTTTGGACTTTGCTTTGAGATTCGCCAGGCTTCAGATTATGGGTAATTAATTTTGAACTGCTGGTAATCCTTAGTGTTTGACTCGTGCGCTAGGTTTAGGTACAACCTCGCGACAAGTTTTAGAACAAAGCCAAAGCTAAAGAGCAGCGATCATGGATCTAATGAGGTTACTGAGAACAGATTTATTCTGTTTATGTGAAGAATTGGGTGTGGAGGTGGAGCAAAAGATGAAGAAATCTGAGATCAGTAAAGCGATTTCAGAGAGCGCAGAAGTAGAGGAAATTAAAATTGCGTGGGAACTGCTTCTGAACGCTAAGAGCGAGGCTGCAGCGAGAGAGGAACGAGAGCAGGCTGCAGCGAGAGAGGAACGAGCGCAGGTTGCGACAGAGGAGCGAGCGCTGAAAAGGCTAGAGCTCGAAATTGAACAACAGCGATTAAACTCACAGAACAGTAGAGTTGGGGCTCCGGTGCGAGCAAGTGAGACCGAGTCGTATCAAATGAAGAAGCTCATGCAGCCGTTTAAAGTTGGGGAAGACGTGGGCCTGTTCTTAGTGAACTTTGAGAGGACATGTGAGAAGTTGAGCTTCGCCCCAGAAACGTGGCCGCAACGGCTTTTGACTTTGTTGCCCTGTGAGGCTGCAGAGGTTGTCGCGCGCCTTAGTGCTGGAGACGCGGACGACTACGACAAGGTGAAATCCAGCCTTTTGAAACGGTACCGCCTTTCTGCCGAGGCGTTCCGTCAAAGGTTTAGAAACGCATCCAAAAAGAGCAGCGAGGGCTACTCGGAATTCGCTTACGGGCTTAAAACCAATTTGATAGAATGGTTGAAGAGCGAGGAAGTGTACGAAAGCCGAGACAAGGTAGTCGAGTGTGTGTGCCTCGAACAGTTCTTTCGTAGCATTCCGCAGTCAGTCAAGCTCTGGGTGCAGGACAGGGTAGGAGTCGACACTGTCGAAAGGGCCGCTGAGCTAGCCGAAGAGTACGCAACGCGTAGAAAGCTGAGCGGAGAGGAAAGCGAACCCGGCCGGAGCGATCAGCGCAAGACCTTCCGACAGGGAAACGGCTCGCGAGAAAACGGGCCCGAGAAGCCCGAAGCAGGACAAAAGGTCCCAGAAAAGAGCGCAGAACACTCGAACGGAGACGAGGCGCGGAAAAGCCAAACAGGGCAGTTCGAGGCTAGGAAGCCGTTCCTGTGCTACAACTGTCAGGAGCCGGGACACACAGCGGCCAGATGTAAGAAACCGCGGGTTGTGTTCTCGACCGTGACCGGTAGTGACGAGGACCTGGAGCTCCTTCGTAACTATCTTCAAGAGCTCCAGGTAAACGGAAAGCCGTGCAGGGTGCTTCCGGACAGTGCAGCGACGATGGACGTTGTTCATCCGTCGTATGTAACGACATCCGATTTTACTGGAAAGGTAGTTTGGATCAAGCAGCTGCTCGAAAAGCACAGTGTCTGTCTGCCTATGGCGACAGTAAGGATAACTGGCCCGTTCGGAGAGCTGGTGACAGAGGCGGCTGTCTCGCAAACAGTTCCGTTGGAGTATCCTTATTTGTTTTCTAACCGGTCAGAATTCCTGCTGCGCGAGAGGGGTCAACAACTGGGAGAGGGACTAGTTCAGTCAGGTACGAGGTCCAAATCGCGTCAGCTCGCCCCTTTGTTGACGAGTGATCCAGAGCCAGAGGCAGCTGTCGGGGAGCAGGCACTCCCAGAGCTCGAGGCAGAGAAACGGGATGAGAGGGACCAGGTTGTAGAACAGCCTGACCTCGTAGCACTAGAAAGTGTACGCCGTCCCAACGAACCGGCGAAAAAGGCGGAGGAAGACGGGATCAGTGAAAGATCTCTCGTAGCTCCGGCGTCACGTAACTTTGGTCCTCTGCTACGAGTAGACAGAGTGTCTTTGACAGTCGAGCAGAAGAGCGACCCTAGTGTGTCAGGGTTTCGCGGTACAGCTCAGGAGATTGCTAGGACCAATGTAACGGGGCATGAAAAAGGCGGATTGTTTTATCGGCGCTATAAGGACCGCATTTTCACGTCTAGAAATCACGTGAAAATCGATCACTACGACTTCAGGGCAAGAAAAAGGAAAGGCAAATTTAACGGCAATGCCGATGGGTTGAGCAGATTTTTCTGGCATCACGAAAAACAGTAGGGATGATCTCAGAGGTCTTCGTCATCCACGGGAATGAGGATCTAAGTGGGGGCACTTCGTTAAAACCCCAAAAGGACCTCACAAATTGCAAAGAGTTTTTGTCTTTTGTATTTTGTTCACTGTGACCTCGTTGGAAAAATGAGTTTTGTTTTGGCGACAGCGGGTCTCGATACCCGCAATTGTCCTAAGTTTTTAAATTTGTAGTTTTTTTGCAAATTTTTGTAATCCGTAGTCCAGTCTGGCGGGTCTCTGGCGAATTCCGAGCGTTTGGCTGCTGTGTGGCGTGGTGTTGTGTGGGACGTTTCCGCTAATGCCTCCGTTGTAAGAGGTTTGGGAGTTTGTTGGGTGCTTGCAGCGTCTTCTCAAGGCCTACTCCAAGCCCACCTCTTCAGGCCAGCGATCGTACCACCGGCCTTTCGAGGTTTCCCTGGCCCCGGAGGGGCTGTTAAGAATGGAACCTTCGGCGACCTTCTTCCGAGTTTCAACGCTGCGGAAACGAGTCATGACCAGTCCGGGAACGTCGCCTGCTGGACGGGGCCTACGCAAAACGAGTCCCGACGAGTACGGAACCGGCGCCTACGTGTCTGCGCCTGCGGAGACAGGTCTCAACGCGCCCGTGACGTCAACAGGACGTGTGTGCGTGCGTGCGGCTTGGTGCGCTCCGGAAGGGGAGAGAGGCCGGGCCTAACTGCGGAGACAGGTCTCAACGAGTCCGTGACGTCAACGGGACGTGTGTGCGTGCGTGGGGCTTGGCGCGCTCAGAAAAGGGAGAGAGGCATGACCTAATTGCGGAGGACCAGGGCTACGACGCACTTCTGGCTACGACGCGGCGGACCTTGCTACGACGCACTTGACGGCGGGTTGCTGCTGCGCACTTGCTGCCCTGGCGGGGAGTGAGGGAGAAAACGGACCCCTATATAAGGCGGAGCGCGAGTCTGCTCAGCAGTTCTCTCGGATTTGACGACTGTATCGCAACCATGTAATTAAACCGTTCGTTACGTTACCAATTCTCCCACCTCCACTGGACCCCTGGGTTCTTCACTTCGGGGAATGGTCGTCGTCACGAGCCAGGAAGCTCCCGGACGTGCGGCTCAAACCCCGCCTCTAACAGTGGGCAAAGTGGTTGATGGTTGTTTGGTGTTGATCCTGCCTCCTCCGCCGCCTCGCGGACTGGAGGAATTACAATAAATAAATAAACAGCTTTGCGTTTCTTCGTAGTCGGAGTGGGGGGGGGGGCTTTGGCTTCTTTGCTCCCTCGGTTCCGGAGTCCCTGGATTTGTGTTTTTTCGGGGCCTGTGTCTGAAGTATTTTTTAAAAGCTACTTTTTTTTATTGGTTTTCGCTGATGCCCAGCACATTTCTAGTTCAAACTACCGCTTTTATCTGTACTAAATATAAGGTTAATCTCTCGAGCATAATTAAGAACTTTGTTATCCCGGACAACGTGCACATCTCTAAACAAGGTCGTCAACCATTGTTACTTAGTGTATTGGTAGCTTTCTTCGGTAAATATTGGCCGGCATTTGGTGAAATGGCTATACAGTCAACTCTCAAATGAGCGAACTTCAAGGGACCCAAGGAAATAGTTAACTGAAAGTTCACTAAACAGAATATATTCACTAGAATATGGAACAGCATAGGGCACAGCATATATTGTGATAAGTGTGAAATGCAATTTATGGAGTCATGTACATCGATCTATACAAAGTGCATAGCAGGTACGTTGCTGCCTTTTTCATTTTGAAAAAAATCTGCAATTTTCATTTGCACCGGGAGGGTCAATTTTTGAACCCTTGGCTTCAAATTAATGGAATTTACAGTGTAGGCTGGTGGTCATACTAGAGGGTGCATAACAAAATTTCAGGTCTGTCGGTTAAGTGGGAAGGAAATTAAAGCAGCTTCTATCAGCAACACGCCTACATTGTTTCTTTAATCTATCGTCGGAAAACTATCAGAATATTCAAGATTTTTATTCGCTAGATTTGTAGTAGAATGCCTAGGAGGTGTGGCTATGGAAAGCTTTTTGTAAAAAGTTATTTATTTCTATCAATTTTCTCTTCTGCAAAATTGGTCAACTTTTTGGTCTTCTGTGTCTTCAACAAAATGTCATTTTTTATAAAAGAGATCCGTAAAGTGACAAAAAAAATCCATAGCCGCATTACTTATTAAATTTTTCAGGAAAAGTGAACGAGCCTTCCCTGTAGTTTTGCCATTATCAAACAATAAATTGACTGAAATGGAATTGATACCAAAAAGTGGAACAAATAAAAAAACATTCAAAGTGCTCCAAACCCTACCTTTTCTTTAGCTTCAGTGGACAGAAAACAATTTATAAAAAAATTAAATATGCAGTGTAAACTAATGAAAATTTCTGGGAATACTCTCTAGATGTTGGGGGATGTAAATATGTCATTTTTCAAAATCAATTTTTTTTTACGGAAATTGTTTTTTTTGGGTGGTGTCCCCCTCAAAGCGCATGAAGTAACAAAGCTGTCCAGAGTGTCTATGTTTTTTCGCACTTCCTCTGGCACAGTTTGTTGCTGTGACAAAGCCATACCACAACGGCATTGTCCACTGGCTTGAAATATCCCATGCAGAGTCGTTTCCTGCTGGGATTGAACGCAGTTTCTCTTTCAAGCTTCGACTTTTGCTTCACTCTCAATTACAACGTCGACGGTGGAATCCCATAGTTATTCGCATGTTCCACTTGCCTTTAACCGTTGTCCAGACGCTGAAGGATTTTGAGCCTGTGTGAGAGACAACCGCTTCCGTTTTGTCGTACTCATTACAAAAGTGGGCACTCAAACTGCCGTCCTGCCCTTGTAACCCAGAACTAATATGGCCGAATAGAACCAATGACAAAGAAAAAAGAGACACACCATGTAATTTCCTTTCATCTACTCCACCACCGCTTTGCCCCAGCGGTGCTGTAAACGCCAGCGATGACACATTGCTGCTGCAGAGGCGGCGGGGCGGCGGGCATCGGCTACGCCAGCACGGCAGAGCACAAAACTTGGTTGAACTGATTGCAAAAATAATCCTGGGTTCACCGATCAAATTGATTGAACTGAAATATCTGTGGATTTTTTTAGGGTTTGTTAATCTAAAATATTTGTTAAACCAACGTTTGCTCAAGTGAGGGTTTACTGTATATGTACACTGCAATCGAACCACATTAGTAGCTCTTTTCATTGCACGTTTTCGAACCTACTTTGTTGACTTCGCATTTTGACAGCCAGGAGCCGCGAATATGGTATTTGGCCGAGAAGGCCGAGTGCAAACCTGCCGCAAAATGTTTTCTGTTCTAGCCTCTAAGTGCCGTAGATTTCGCCGGAGTCGCCATTAGCAAACTTCAACGTAACGAAATCGTCGTAATAATATGATATAGCATAGATCTTTTCATTATGTGTCTTACGTAGAACTAGTCCTACGTTCAATATAACTAAGTTAGCTTTGCTACCATTTCAATAGAACAAAAAAAAACTGTTCTGTAGAAGAAGAAAAAAATTGGGCTCCAAAGGAGTATTCCGCGATTCAATCAACACGTATAAGGACATTTTTACGAGTCTGCCCGCTGGTGGCAGTTATTTCGCGGGGAGAGGCTTCCCAGTGAGGTGCGCGAGTCGCAGAGTGCCGGTGAGGGCACTGTACACGGGGAAGCCCGCCCCGCAAGTTCCCCCTCGAACTGGCTGAAATACGCGGATCAAGAAGTTTGTGGGTCGCTAGGGCCACTAGCTGTCGCGGTCGCGGACAGTGCCATCTGGGCGAGCATTGACGAGATATGCTCTGTTGCTGCCTTGATCACGGACGATGGTAGCAGCCAGGTCTTTTGCTCGAGAAGGGAGCAAAAATTCTTCGAGCGATCTCCAACAGCATTTGATAACGGATTTGTGTTGCTCGATTTGAGTACTCAGCACACCCCGTAGCTTGTTTTTTACGGTCTTGAAAGCCAAGGAGCCCGTCCCTCCCCCACGGGGACCCTCGCGTCATGGCAACGAAAGAGGCAACCAGCGATTCATTTGGAAACGATTTGCTAAAAATGAAGACTGTGACGCCGACCCCGAAGACCCTCCCAAGTGCACCGTGATGTACGGTAGAGTCTCAATAACTCAAGCTTCAGGAAGCCATGAATTTTATCGCGATGGCATTTAGGAGCTTCTGTTGCAGAAAATCCGGCGTCAGCGGGACGGGAAAATCCCAATCGGTCCATGGGGTCGTGACGTCACAGCCATGTGACCGTGGGCGGGAATTTCAAACAACCCACAACACTCGCGTGAAACGTGACGTCACGCGTGGAATGAGAGCTATTAAAATGACATGTAATACAAATTGAAGGTCGCTTCATGTCTCAAATTATTTCACTTTATAAAGTAATTATTTTGCCTTAAAGAAAAATTTGAAGAATTTTGGGCGGAGGCAGGATTCAAACCCACAACCCTTCGGTTACAAGCCAGGCACGCTACCGACTAGTCCACGCAGACACGCACGGCTTGAGAATGAGCGGGGGTTTATATGTTTAGCTATCGCGTTCCACTCTTAAAGTCGAAGTTTAAAAAAACTCTGACGCCAGCCAAACATTTTTAAAATTTTTTGTTAGTCGATTTATTAAGGTTTTAGAAGGCTACTTAATCAATATTTTGCTACAGCGTCAGCGCACCGAAGAAAAACGGTTTTGAGTGGTGTCGCCTGTTTTCTGAGGGAAGGATACAAATCCAGGAGGAGGCACAACAACGGACTCCGATTTTTGGTATATCAAAAAGAAGGGCCGCAGTGCATTCACAATTGCGTTAAAAAAACATGTTTTACGATTGCCGTTATTAAATGTTATAGAAATGTTGCCTACAAAGCTTCTAAATTTCATGATTCTTGACGTCACGAATCAAAGGAAGCGACGAGGCGAAAAGCGGGAGAGGAGGGCGCCAAAAAAAAAAAGGCGTGTGCGTAAAAAAATATTTTTTCGCAATGCGTTTTTTTGCATGTTTATGACTACAACTTGCATCGTTTTAGACAATAAAAAAAAATACGACTCTTGGGGTGTCAGTGCACCTTAAAGTGTGCCCTGCTTCAGTCCCGTTGAGTGCGCTTCTTTTTGAGCACCGGTGCACGGCAGAGATGCAACACCCGCAAAAGCAAGCTCCGCGGGTGTTGTCTTTGTGTAGTGTGCCGGTGCTCGGAAAGAAGCGCACTCAACATGGGCCGCAAGAGCAAAAAGTATGAATTAGACGAAAACGTCGTTCGAATTAAGCGGCTTATGAATTAGTTAAAAACATGGCGGGACAACTAAAATTTTTAAATTTATTTGAATTAACCAGAAGTATGATATATCATAGTTTGAATTATCGCGAGCCTACTGTACATTACGCAAGTGATGCTGAATGCATTGCGTAGGAACAACAGTTTGCTTTGCATGTCCTGTGGCTCTACAATGGAGCCTGAGGCCAACGCTACCAATGCTACTATCTAACAATGTGCAACCGAGAGTCGAAGACTACTTTCTCCTTCTTTGTGTATTTCACACTCACTGAAGCGCTAGCTTTGGCAGGGGTTTCTTTCAAACATGCTAGACATGGCAATGTTTCTGCCGTCAAGGCATAAAATATGTCCCAAGCTCCTTTATGCAGCATTGCCCTCAAAGTCGAAAATACTGCACTATCGCCGCCATAATGCAGGAAAGAAACCGATTTTTTAAGTGGGGTTGCGTAGTGATTACACTTACTGCTTCCTCGTAAACCAGTGCTGAGCCAGTGTGGTGCCACTCTTTCCAGAATGGTGCTTCATCTCAGCTTTGTGTCACCCCTGTTTGTGGTGCTGTTCTGGGTGAAGCCCATTGCGCGGGAGTACTTCACCGAGCGGTCCTTTCCGGGCATGAGGGGAAACCTGTGAGTAATCCTGTTCACCTCCTTGCAGCTCTCAAACTCGGAAGGCAGAAATCTTTTCATTTTGGCGTTCCACCTTCTCGCAGTGACAGTGTCTGAGACATCGATCCGAACCAGCTACAATTCTATGCCGTGTGTGCCTATTTTGCTGCTGCCTGTCAGACAAGGAGGGGGCATCTCCAATTATTCAGCTTCAACGGCATTACAAATGGAGTGGTCTTGTTAGGTGCCACCGCAAACTATGTCCTTATAAAGTGCCGTCATTAAACCTCGAACAACACCCCGTAAAGAAAACCTACTTACCCTGACTTTGGGCAGATATCACGAGCCCTCGGTCAAATAAAGATATAGGCTCAATTTTACGCCTTCGAAAATTTACAGCTAGATCGAATAGAGTTTTAGAACACAGTCTTAGGCGCCCGTTTCCGGCTTGAGCGGCGGCGCCGGCGCCGTGGCTGTAACAGCGCGTTGCATTATGGGACGTTTTCCATAATGACGTCACACATGACGTCACGAAAGTCACGAGTGACATCACAAGGGGGGAAGGGAGGAGGGAGGGGGAGGAAGGGGTGTGGAGGAGGAGGAGAGGGTACTCTCCCCTCCTCCTCCTCAAGAGCTGCACTCTAATTCGGCATTACAGGGAATTGTAAATGTCTTTCATTTTTTACGTGCGAGAACCAGGCGTGTAAGGAGCAGCATCCCGAGAACTTGTGTGCCTGGAAAATACCATATTTTTCTATGTAAAAGTTAGACTTTTTTGTTTACAAAATTTTTGTCGGTGCATTTTATACAACGCTGCGACTTGTATACTGTATTTTCCAGACTATAAGTCGCACCCTTGTATATGCCGCACATCCGTATGTCGAGCTGTTTTCGCGGAAAAGTTGGTATATAAGTCGCACCTCTGTATACGTCGCACCTTTTTGCACGGTTCGTGCAATGAGTTTTTCTAGTTTATGCGCATCGGTATTGTGAAATCTGAGTTTTGCACACTCAGCTTGATCGCACGTACCGTTTGACGTACCTGTGCAATTTTGACGTTGCGACTTGGGAGAAATGCCCATAGCATGGCGCTGTCTGATGGGGGCAATCGAGTGTTTCACAGCAAAAGGACGTAAAACGTGCAAGATGAGAATGGTAGTCAGCTTTATTCGAGCGACATTCGATGCTAGACATTCGTGAACCAAGCTTTGGACCGCTAGGCCTAGCCTAGGCCAAGTCCCAGAGATGACGCGAGCATCGATGTGCAGGCAGAAAGATAAACCTTGACATACTTTTTTTTTGTACTTTTAAAAGATTGGCTATACACAATCCTTCTTTTTACATGTAGCAACACAACTGGAGCATGGCAGAAAAAACTGCTCATCAAACGGAAACTAAGAAAGACACGAGAAAATATTCTGCAATGCTTGTATACCAGCCCACTTATTTTTCTGTGTTACTGTATTCAAGCAAAAGAATACGGAGCCATGGCTGAATTAGGCAACGTCCAAAACATGCTGTAAAAGCTTTACTCTCACTGTCTTGCCTATCCACATTCAGCCACTTCGGGGAAGCCATGAAATTCCTCGCTTCCGAGTCAGTTATGAAAAGTGTAGAAGAGTGCGGCGACAGCAGTGGCTTTTGGATGGGGAAACAGCACCTATGGCTGCATAGTTACGATGCTCTGCGAAAGATGGCCAGCGAGGCATAAAATAAATAGCGTCGCACCATGAATTTAAAACAAAAAAAAACTCATATAAGTCGCATTGTTATGTAAGGCGCACCAAGCAAAAAGGTTTAAAAAAAAAACGCGACTTATACAGCGGAAAATACGGTATATGCTTTTTCCTCGAGTATGGTAACTGCACAAATATACCAGGGGGCAATATTTTTTGTTCCATTCGCTAATCAGAACATTGAAACCAGTTCCGGCTTTTGCGTAGACATATTGTGATCACAACACAAATATGCCAGTTCATTTATACAAGTTTGTCCCGCCGACCGTACTGTTCAATTTACTCAAAGGTGCAACTTATATACAGTAAACTTTCTTTAGTTCGACCTCGGTTAATTCAATCGTGTTCAAAAGTCCCGGCGAGCGCCCATACATTTCTATGTGAGGAAAAGTTTGATAGTTCGAACTGGGGAAGACTCCGCATCGTAGAATTCGTCCCAAGCGAATGCGCGCTGGCTCACATTGCAGGGCACTACAGCAGAAAAACCACCAACGTGCGGCGAAACACGGGCCCTTTGCTGCAAAGCCGAACGTGCGCAAATATGCGCCTGCTCCTCTACGCCATTGAGATAAACCATAGCGAATGAGATGAGCCAGTGCAAGTGTGGAGTCGCGGTGTGGAGTCGGGTGGAGTCGCGGCGGGCCACGCGAGAGCGCGGGGGGGGGGGGTGTCGCGGCGGGCTGTTGCCCCGGGTGCCACTGACCCTCGTGACGCCACTGTTGAGCACGGCTCATTATGAGAGCCACGCGAAGCCGCCGCCGCGCGCTCCACCGCAGTTGCGACTGCCTTGCCGGTCTGCGCATTCCAGAGGAGTGACATCATAGCCGCGGCAGACGCACTGGCGCCGCCGCGTGCCCAGCTGTGCGCCTCCGTTGCGAAGTGGCCAAGTCTGACGCTGGACCGGAGTCGCTTGATAGCGCCTCTCATTGTGTGCGCATAAGCTCACGCTACGTATAGCCGGGCTAAGCCACCGCAATTCTTTTCTGTAGCATTGTGCGCTCCATCTTGCGCACTGGAAAACGTAAGTTCTCTGTTCCTCTTTTTTTTTTTTTTGTTGTTGTTATTGTTGTTTGTTGCCGACGGTTTGGGCGCCCGGCGCCAGAGTCGGCTCGAAGCTCTCTCAGCGCGCGCTCTCAAAGCGCTTCTCTGTAGCATCGTGTGCGATCCATCTTGCGCGTCGAAAAACAATAATTCTCTTTTCTCTTCTTTTTTTTTTTGTTTTGTCGCCGAGCCGATTTTAGCTTGGCGCCGAAAGTCGGCTCGTAAAACTTACTTTTCTCGTTTTATTTTTTACTATTTTTTTTTTCGTAGTGCGCTATTTTCCCGGACGTGACATTTACGCTGCTCTCCGAAGCATGCTTTTGGACACGCGTTTTAAGCGCAGACGGCAGCAGACCATCCGTGAGTACTTTGGACAATAAAAGGAAGTTTAACTTTAACCGTTTTTTCTGTCTCTTTTTTTAAATACGATCATTCGGATGATGTTGACCAAATTTCAAGGTCCCGTCGAGGTCGAATTAACGAAAGTTTAGTGTACCACCTTTTTTTGTGAAATCACCCATTTACAAAGAAGTGCAGACTGGAATATATGCCGACTTCTTTACCCCAGGGGGATTTTGAAAGGTTTCGCCATGCTTTATAGTTGTGCAGCGATATTCGGCTTTTGCGTGCGACCTCTGAAGCGACCTTGGGTTCTGTTGTTGGTTTGGGACCCCTGAGAGGCTCCCTTTGGCTCTGCTCCTCAGGATGAGCGGGGATGCCTTTGAGACGACGCGCATCCTGCTGGTGCTGGGGGTGGTGTTGCTGCGGCTGCTGCTGATGCCCCGCTACCTGCAGTCGTACCTCAACCTGGCCCCCGAGCGGATGGCCGACATGCGCAAGGAGGCAGGCAACATCTCCAACGTCGAGCTGCAGCGAAAGGTCCCCAACATCCACCGTCCTTACCACCGCCTCTTTTAGCTGCGTCTTTTAAAGGGGCGGTACAATTGTATTGATCGTCTAAAGAACTTGCAGCTTGCGTTACTTTACGTCGCTCGTCTCGACGCACGTGAGGGAAAATGCGCCACCTTCCCCCGAATAGCCGTTATTCTGCCGCGTAATTGTGAAAGAAAAAAATGCATTTATTCAGCGTTCTGCAGCCGTGCATGACGGTCGCGGGAAGCACACTGTCACGTCCTTGGGTGTGTGTAAGTTTCCATGCCGCCATCTGGTGGAAGTCGAACCGAACCATTCCTTCGTTCACTTGTACCTCTTCCCATCCGAACCGTCTTTTGTACCAATCACTCGCCACGACCTCTGGCATGGGGAACCACCATACCTCCCGCGACGTCACTCGAAGGACGGCGCGAGAGTTGATAGCTTCCCAAATGTTGATTTGTTTCATTTTTCTAGACGAAAACTAGCGCACGCAAGAAGAAAGTTGTTTTCTGTCCTGTATTTTATAGGTATGCAACTAATCCTTGCAACTAATTTGCCAAAATTCAAAGATCATTGCGCCGCCGCTTTAAAAGACCCTGATAAGAAAAAAAGTTTTTTTTAAACAATCTAATTGGGACACGGAAGTCAAGAAATAAATTTTACGCAAAAAAAAAATCAATTTTTAGAGCAATATTGACAGCGAGAGTTATTTTGAAATTCGTCGCAAAACCTATGACGTCACGAGTCATTCCAGAATGACCATCTCGGTCGTGAAGGCGAAGCCGGTCCACTCTCCTCCACGCACCCGAAATGCCGAGAGAGAAAACAAGTGGAAAGGAAGTGACTGCCGACTAAATCACGTCTTGCGCCGTCAATATTGCTCTTAATTTTAATTTTTTGACACTCCATGTCCCAACCAAACTGTTTTTTAAAAAAACTTTTTTTTTCAGGGGCTTTTTTAAGGGGGGACACTACCTGGGCATGTCTACTTTTGAACAGCTCACTCAATCGACGCAAATTTGCAAGTCGGGTTTGTAGCCATATAGAAGGAGCACATGCAAAGTTTCAGCCCTGTGAACCAATTTTATGAGGTACTATACCCCCAAAACGTAGCTTTGTATGGAATCTGCTCAATGGAATCTATCGTAGAGAAACGGTGTTGATCACCACATATTTTTCTGGTGGAATGCATACTGGAATTCTTGTTGCCGGTTACTATGAAAAGAAATTTAAAAAATATGTAATTTCCAAATAAAAAAAATTATGAAAGTTTCTTTTTTACATTTAGCCAAGTTTTGCAAAATACAATTTTTCATAATAAAGGAACATGAAATTGTAAAATCTAAGTTCATAGTAACCGGCTCGATAAAGTTTCGGCATGTTATCAGCAAATATTAAGTCTCTCGGTAGTTTCATACTGAAACAATAGTTTTATTAAGGTGGAATTCGCTGCCAAAAGTGAAGCTGAGATAAATGCACTTGAAGTTTCAAGATGACTTTTTAAAATTTTCTTTTTGCATCTTTAATTTAGTGTAGTCCAGCAGTGTAGGGTATGTCTTCCTCAAACTTCTTCTGATATACTGACATTGCTTCCAGCTATTTTCACTTGTGGATGACGAGTGCTACGCAGTGCAGCACACCTCACCAACATATAAAGCATAATTATTTTTGACATTGTTTGTCAGTGCACATTGACAAGACTTTGTGAGAGCGTTCCTTGTTATCCATACATGCCAAAGCTCTGCAGTTCTGAATATGCATTTTTTTAAAAAGGTGCAATTCAAGGTAGTTTATCTCCCAGCTTTCCTTCCCCTTTATCACCCTTTCTGTCTCCGAGTTTTCCTTTCCGTCCCCCATATCACCCTTTTCATCTCCCAGTTGGCCTTCCCCCTTATCACCCTATCTTGGTCGGGGTCTCGTTCAGGGTGCAATGTCTCTGCCCAAAATAAACGTCGTTGCTAAATGAAAGAAAGTGGTTGTCCTGTGCTTGTCCTCCGTGTTTTATTCTTTCAATTTTATGTATTCATGTTCAACCCGCTCGCCTTCACCAGTCCTTCAATCACCGTGAGCTTTGTCCTGTCCTGTCCCTGGAGCAAGAATCTGCGCCATGTTCGACCCGACTACGTTTTACCAAGCTGCCATTTTCATATCAAGACAGAACCTACTTCGACTCCGTCTCCGGACCCTGGGATTTTATTTGCGGAAGAACACCATTCACCCTTCGGTGCACCAAGCCCTTGGATTCAACAGCCAGAACTGGACAACCAGCCACAAGATAATGCAACTATCCCGCAAGGAAGTTTCCCGGGAATTAAGCGTCACATCAGCAGTGCAGCATAGCTTCATGGACAAGTTGTTTGGTCCAGCCTACGTGAAGCATCCTTCCTACATATTTCTGCAGCAGGCTGCCAAAGAACTTTTAGAGTTGTCCTGGACTAAGATTCTCTCCCAATTCAATCTGCAAAGCCGTACGCAAGCCCCTCCCACCAAGTTCGCCCCACCGACCTACCTAACAGATGCAAAACTGTCCTCTGCAACAGAGGCGCTTCTTTCAAAGGGACCCAAGTTCGCACCAGATCTTCCGGTCTCGAAGGTCGACCACCTGGCAGCCATCCACCAGGTTGCAGCAGTCATACCGGAGCAAGAACGACAGGAATTCTTGGGGGCAGCGACCCGTTCAGTCTGCTACCATCCAGCCCCCGGCCCAAGGCAAGTGTCAACATTCGGTCGGCAGTAGCGGAAATTCGAGAAAAGAACCTCAAGCTCCTCCAGGCGGATAAAACAGGAGGTTTCGTAGTAATTGATGACGAAATGTACAAAATGAAAGCCAAAGCCGCAGTCGAAAAGAACTTCATAGCCATTAAGAAGAGGCCTTCAGGATCTCTCCGCAGCAAACTGAAAGAACTATGCGTTGAGCTTAACCTACCGAAAATGAAAAATTTGGTAACAGCTCCAGCCAACCAGTATCTGCAAGCATTCTTCGCCGCTAAAACGCATAAGCCGGACGTCCCCCTCCGCACAATAGTATCTGAGAGAGGATGCTGGCAGAAGCACCTCGCCACGTTTCTCCAGAAACACCTTTCCGAAGTACATCCCCTACAACCTTATCGAATCAAAAACTCTCAGGAGCTTATCAACGCCCTAGAACCGGTTCATACTGGTGCTCCTAACTTAGACTTCTTTTCCCTAGACATAGAAGATATGTACTATAACCTGGACATTCCGATTCTTCTCGAATCCGTAGAAGAAGCCATCACCGAACACGGAATCTGCAGCTTCCAAAACTCATCCGGAGTGCCACTTTCCGGCTTCCTGGAGCTTCTGCAACTCTACCTAAAATCAACAATGATCGAGCACGAAGGAAAAATCTGGATACAGAAATCCGGGGTGTGTATTGGATCTTGCCTTGCACCCATATTAAGTGAAATCTACCTGTCTTATGTTGATAGAACCATACAGGTAAAGCTCAAGAACACTAGCCCGGAATGCACCGTAGTCCGCTACGTTGATGACTACTTGATTATTCACCCTGTAGCCAGTAAAGTCGAGGTGATCGTGGCCTCGTTCGAAAGCGCAGGAGGCAAACTAAAATTCAAAAAGGAAGAACCATCCTCGGAAGGGCTGCAATTTCTAGACCTGCGATTGAAGAAAACCAACGAAGGCGTTTGCTGGGCGTTCAGTCAGCGTTCAGAAAAGCCGGTGCTCCCTTTGAGAGTGCTCATTCAAAGACCGTTAAGATAGGTATCATCAAGACGTTAATCACATCAGCTAAAACAAAATCCTGTCAACATTCGGCAACAGATAGCATAAAGAGCCAAACTCGACGACTCCTGAGTTCTGGATATCCGGTGGAACGCCTCGTGTCCGTTTTCCACCAGCTTATTAACCCAAAAGCAACCACAAAAACGCCTTTCAGTCGAAGGATAGCCAGCATACCATACATCCATAATGCTTCCCATCGTATCCGATCCATTGCTTCACGCTATGACACGAAAGTTGTCTTTTCCAGCAGATTCAAATTGGCAAGCATGTGCAACATGATCAACCGGCAAGAAGCCAAGCCGGCTTGCGAAAAGAAGCACGCCAAGCCTTTCCGGGCCTGCTGCACAGAAAAAGTTTACTCTATCCCCCTCAAATGCGGAGCCGAGTACATAGGGCAGACCGGCCGATGCATCAACGACCGCTTACGGGAGCACGAAAACGAAGCCACCTCAAGAACTGACAACCCCATTCATCCGATTGCGGTTCACGCGAACGATTGCATTGGATGCGCGCCTGACTTCGAGGGAACCAAGACAAAAGGGGGACACCGCAATCGCCACGGACGCGAAATCATCGAATCCTTTCTCATCCAGAACGCAGAAAACAACGTTTCATCGGCCTCAGTAACATTATCAAGACGGGAATTAGAATTCATCAGGCCTGAAATTGAAAAATATCGCAACTCCCCGTAAATACACACAATCACGGTATTTCTGCCCGTGCCTCGTGGTTCCCCCTTTCCATCTCCCAGCTTTCCTTCCCCTTTATCACCCTTTCTGTCTCCGAGTTTTCCTTTCCGTCCCCCATATCACCCTTTTCATCTCCCAGTTGGCCTTCCCCCTTATCACCCTATCTTGGTCGGGTCTCGTTCAGGGTGCAATGTCTCTGCCCAAAATAAACGTCGTTGCTAAATGAAAGAAAGTGGTTGTCCTGTGCTTGTCCTCCGTGTTTTATTCTTTCAATTTTATGTATTCATGTTCAACCCGCTCGCCTTCACCAGTCTAGGTAGTGTCCCCCCTAAAGTGGTAACTGCAAAGAAAAAAAGTGTTTTTTTAAACAGCCTAATTGGGACAAGCATGTCACAAAACAAATCTTCCGCTAAAAAACAAATTTTTCTAGCAATATTTACGCCACAGAACGTAATTTAGTCGGAGTCCTAACCTCTCCGCATTTGAAACTCCCGCTCTTCGACGCCCGCGGAGTGGCTGGTATACGCCACTCCGTGACGTATAGCAGCGACTCTGTGACGTGTAATAGGAACTTTGTGGCGCGCGATTCAAAACGGGTGAAATAGCCGCAAACTAAAATCAGTCCTGCTCAATAAATATTGCTGTAAAAAATTTTGTTTTTGTCGGAAAAATTGTTTTGTGACATGCTTGTCCTAATTAGGCTGTTTAAAAATATACTTTTTTTTCTTTGCAGTTACCTTTAAGGGTAACTGCAAAGGAAAAAAGTGTTTTTTTAAACAGCCTAATTAGGACAAGCATGTCACAAAACAAATCTTCCGCGAAAAAACAATTTTTTTCTAGCAATATTTACGCCACAGGACGTAACTAAGTCGGAGTCACAACTTCTCCACATTTAAAACTCCCGCTCTTTCGACGCATGCGGAGTGGCTGTCATACGTCACTCCGTGACGTATAGCAGCCACTATGTGACGTATAATACCAACTTTGTGGCGCGCGATTTAAAACGGACGAAATAGCCGCAAACTAAAATCAGTCTCGCGCAATAAATATTGCTGTAAAAAATATTGTTTTTGGTGGAAAAATTATTTTGTGACATGCTTGTCTCAATTAGGCTGTTTAAAAATACACTTTTTATTCTTTGCAGTTACCCTTTAAGGGGCCGTTGAAAATAGTTGCAAGATTAAACTCGAGATTGTCTTTTGGGGGGGGGGGGCAGCAGCAGCAGCAGCTTAGAGGACCGAATACGCAGAGTGTAGAGTTATGAGGTGGCTTGGTGGCGTTCAGGCAGAGGCGGCACGAAAGCCATGCGTGGACACCCGGCTACGCGAACCGTCACATTTTCTACATTCACAATATGGCAGTCAATTGAATAGCCTAGCATGCCGAAAGCACCCCGTGCGGCATTTGATCCCTTTCAGCTAGCCCTAAACTGTATCGGCTTATATGGTATGTTGTCGCCAACCGTACCTCAGGTTTTCCTGCGGAATTCGAACACAAATGTTTGTTCTCAGAATAGAGCCCACGAAACTTGCCGGTTTGTCCGCAGAGACAGCTCTACCCCGCAGTAGCACCTTCACCCTCATCTTCTCGGGTACCGCTTGCTGCCATCGCTGCAAGCCGTAAAGCTGGGATGCACGTATGCTCTGTTGCGGTTAAGAAAAACGGGACAAGCTCCCGACAGAGAGTCCTCTACTCTTTCCATTTTAGCAGAGTGAATGCTGGAGAGGAGGCAGGTGGACTCTCCTCCTCTCTCACCTCTCCAGCTCTGGCAAAGTGGAGAGAGGGGCGCTTGACCCGCAACAGAGTCTTTCGGTCCGACCGGGGAGCTGCAGTCGTGTCTGTTCTCTCCTGCGGCAGGTGGTGCGGGTGTTCTACTACCTGTGCGTCGTGGCGCTGCAGTACGTGGCCCCTCTGCTCACGTGTGCCTTCACCGCCCTCCTGCTCAAGACGCTCGGTGAGGGGAGTCCCCAACATTTGCCACCGCCGTGCGCGCAGAACGTCGGCTCTTCGAATCGGCAGTTCCTTCCCCCAAGCCGACTTGCGCGATGGAGCATAATTAGAGATGTGCAATATGTCTGCTGCACGGAGCAGTTGAGAGGGGAAACCTTTGGGATGTCGTTGAAGTGACAGTTGATGCTTCGGTTGTTCGTGAGATGTCGACAGGTACTGCATCAGGTAGCGAAGATTGCTACAATGGCTCCCTTCACTTGACGAAGAATTTAAAAACAAAAAATATTGTGTTCATTGATTGCTTGAAACCGGCTTACCAGTAATTCTCTTCCAGGAACACAGTATATTCATCTTTTCGAGGACAGATCTTGCTTTGCACATCCGGAAGTTCTCATGCGCTCAAACGAACCGCCACAACCACGAAGACATCAAACACGCTTTCTGCTTTTACATGCCGAGGCATCATGAGCATGTTCCCTTCTGGAATTCCTTGTTGAGGGAGGGCAGCTACTGTAGCGACCTTCGGGACAGATATTGTGAGGCAAAAGAAGCAGAAGCGTGAGTGCATGTTTACTGAAGCTCGGGCAAGGAGCTTCGACCACGATAGAAGCCAGTAAATTACTTTTTATCCTGACGGTTGGCCGTTCAATTATTCTATCCCTACACGTCTCGAGGATGGCTAACCTCTCGAAGGAAAATATACGTCATATGGTCCTTATAGCATAGGGAGTTGGTCAGCCTCTAATTATGGCACCCTATATTTTATTGTAGAAGTGCTATTGATCCGGTGCAGTACAACTGTTAGCCTGGGGTTTTCATGCACGTCGTGAAGCGGTGAGTTCGTTAATGCGTGCCTTTACAATGGCGAATTTATAGAAAAGTGGCAGGAGCGAGGCTCGAGTTAATCAGCTCTACAAGTCTGCTGGGCCGGCTTTCACTGCACACACTTCCCAGCTACGGTACACTAACGCGCTCGTTCACTTAACTCTCGCAGACTTGGTTTCTCTGAATATTCCTTATAGACATGGTGCTTCATAGAAAAATTTGAAAATTTTGTTTTTTGGTGTGCTGTGCATCTTTGGTCCCTCTTTTTTTGTTGTTGTGAACTTCGGCTTACCCCTGTTTTACCAAATCAAAGCTCGGCCATAACTGACATGACATTTCAGCGTCAGTCGTTGCCTTCAAGTTAATCCGGCATCTGGTTAATTATGCAAAGATTACCGTATTCATGCACATACGTAATACATTAAGCGCAATATTTTACATCTAATGAACGAGCACGGCGAATTACAATGCAGCCACAATTTTTACACCAAAAATGGTAACTTAAACTGGAAACCGAGCACATAGTGACTGGATCTTTCGTCTGTTTTGCCGGAAAATGCTTGAATAGGCCTTCCCCGGATGCATAAAGCATCGAAGCAATGAACGCTTTTGTATCAACTGACGTCCAAAAGTGCGGCGCGCATTTCGGAACCTCTTCCGTTGCAGGCAACCACAGTTGGACGTCGTACTTCTGGCCTAGCGGAGCACAACAGGCCAGGGCCGCCTTCGTCGCACCAATGCCGGCAGCACGGTCGGCGGAGAGCTCAGCGGAGTCCATCCTGTCGACGGAGTCAGCAGTTCTCGCTGACGCTGGCAGGGCTGCGCAGCGTCTTCACGCCGGTGCTCTTCAAGGGGGTGCTCAGCTTCATGACGTGGTGGCTGTGTGCTGTGTCGTTTGCCACGAGCGTCGTCGGACTTGTGTACCACTCTTACGCCCTCAAGGCTTAGTTTTGCAAGCCGCCGATGAGCTGGACAGAAGTGTATGCCAGGCTACCGGACTGCGTTGGGAGCCCGGCTGGTTGCTTTTGAACGTAGGATTTCTAATAGGTTTAAACGACATTGACGTAATTTAACCGGCAAGACTACCGAAGGAACGTACTCGATATTTGCCCAGTGCCATCGCGTTTCACCTTTGGTTCAGACTGGCGGCTCACCGTCGCCCACCGGCCGTTGGAAAATGCACGTGGTGCCGGGTTTATCTCCAACCGGAGATAAATCACCACCTGCTTTGTCGGTGCGATGTCAGAACACGGAATGTTTCAAAATATTCTTTGATAAGTAATCGAACGGTACAGAGGTGTGCGACCCTTTCCGAGCTCAAACAGTGAATTTCATATCTATTGTGCTACGGTGCTATGCGTGACTTTAGCCACATCGTTCGTATGCGAAAGGAAAACTAGGGTGATATCGGGAACCGAACCATGTTGGCGTAAACGGCTCGGTTCCAAACAATTTGCCGATGCCGCTGTGCATGCACGTGTGAATCATTGACGACTTTGGTCACCTTTTTTTTCTATTTGGGCTTCTGCAGCTGAATGTGATGGTGATTCATTTGCTTAGGACAGCGGAAAGTGATTTCCCATTTTGGTAGCCTTTACTTCATTTGGGAGGTTAAAACCAGTCCTTTGAGGGTGGCTCACAGTGGCAAGCAATTGCAAATGCTGTAAACTACATGTGCAGTTCACTCGAGCCATGCTCACTACCCGCCACAGCTGCCGCGCGCAGATGGCAGTTTCCATGAAAAGCTTGTCTTTCGTGATTACTGTGCATTACAGGACAAGAACTATACTTACACATTGTACTGGAGATCTCCTAAACACAGTATGCTAAGACACCCCCTTATTTTAGCAGCTCATGCCAAACAAGATGAATACTTTATCTGGGAGCCTCGTAACCATTTCTGCTTGGTGACACATTTCTTTGTTTGAATCTCGCCAAAATGTTGATGTCCAGACTTCATAAGGAACTCTTATGCAGAACATTGTTTGAGCCACATGGCAGCACATGCCACGAGAAATGCACAGGCCTTGGAACACAAGGTAAATTTCTTTATGACGACTGGTTTCAGTTGACCATCTAATAGTATATTTTAATTCCCCATGTGACATGGGTAATAAATGACTTAGTAGTTTGTTTAGAATAATTCTTTCTGTAGGTTTGAGTGAACTTCATATTTTCCAGTGTCAGAGAACAAAACAAAAAGCTGTGGTTCCTTATAGGTGTGCAGGGGCCTGGGGATTTTTGAAGGAAAGTCTTTAGGATTTCAGCGAGGGTTGTCTCGCTTGTTTGGGGCATCCCTTTCAGATAGATCTCTTGCTCCTGGGAATGGCTGCTAGGGCTGGCACCGGGTGAAAGTTACTAATGTTTCGCATCACGGGCATCAGCATGACTAATAGTACACCCATGGTTGTACCGCCTCCTCTTTTGGGGTGGTACAAGAGAGCAGCGTTTGATGGTTTGCAAGCACGGCTGTGCCCAGGGGCGGATCCAGAACTCCGTTTTGGGGGGGGGGGGGGGGAATTTGTAAGGATACTATTCTCCCATTCTTTCTTGTGCACCGGCAGGTCCACCCATGTCAAATTGCCCTTTGAGAAGGGGGAGGGGGGAGTCGACTTCGTTTGGGGGGGGGGGCCGGTTCCGTCGCCCCCCCCCCCCCTTGGATTTGCCACTGGCTGTGCCAACCACTGTACATCAAAGGGCAGTTTTGCAACTACTATCAAAACTTGTTTTAATACCAACTGGGTAGTTATGTTTTCTCTTGCTGCTATAGCTAAAGCAAATTTAAGAGAAAAGACAGATGTTGTGTCATGTATTCTATGCAAGTGAAGTGGCCATGCTATGAAGTATCCTGGTATTTGATATTGCTTTTGGGTTCTTGAATTCATTTGACCATAGTGTTACTGGTTGAACCATGGAGATTGACCTATTTCCTGTAATCCTCCTGGAACTTTCAACAGAAGGTGGGTCACAGCTGTTTGCAAAGTGCACCATTTGCTGGGGTGGTGAGCAGTGAACTGTTTTCGGGGATATTTAGGAGGGAAACTGGTGTGACCTGGCGCAAAGACATGACAATTCATGAAAGCATGAGAAATAAGGTACCAGTTGTGACTAGCTTCCGCCACTAGCGCCATTCACTATGTCATTGTTTACCGAAGCTTGTTTTATATAATTATGGAAGCTTGTCTTCTATTCCACATGGCTGTTGCATTAGGACGCGAGGTTTGGATAGCCTTCCTTTGCATTTTGTCAGTGAGCATTGTAGAAATATTCAGCTTCTGTGTTGGAAGTACAGTTTGAGTTAGGAAATGGTTATTGCAACATATTTTCGGTTCTGACAAGGCAAGTTTTACGGATCCTCTAGCCAGTGTTTGATTTTATGCATTGAGGTGGTTCGGTATGGATCCCACACACTTACAAAAACAGTTTTTCAATTGTGCGCATGTGTAAATATCGGAGGCTGAGGGTTTGAGATGTACAGATTTACACAGTTTTACATTTTGTATTTATTAGTATGCATATGAGATTCAAAGGAATGCTAGGCACTTGTGGTAGTATTAATTTTGAGGATCTGTATTGGGAAGCAGTACAAAAGGAAAAATAAAAGAAATAAAAATATTTTCTGGCCTCTTAAATACCTAGTTGTGGATTCTTACCTACAAAGAAATATGGGTTAACAGGTGAACGAGCTGGGTTCTTGATTGGAAAGCTGTGTCCGAAGATTGGTGAGGCAGCCCAGTGGGAGAGAAATTACCATTTATTAAAATGATGTCAACCAGTGCCTACTGCTGGTTTGCTAAACCATTTTGGAGCACACCCGCTGCGTGTTCCAAAATATTTGGAAAGATTGCACGACTTCAATCTTCAACCATGTTACGCATCCCACCTATGGCTGTCCTACATCACACCACAAATATATATCGTTGGAAAGACAGGGATAACTTTATACCAAAGGCAGTTCTGGAGGCAGTTTGCAGAGATTGTTGCCCTTTTGTAATTTACGTTGGTGTGTGTGGTGTTTATTACTTCTACTCTTCAAGTTTGGTCCTGCTTCTATGTGTATTTCGTTAAGTTTTTTATTTTTGTACCTAAGAGAAGTCCTGCTGAATGTTTTGGTGCATATGAAAATAAAAAAAAGATAATCTTATGAAGTCGCAGACAGGGTGTCACTTTCACCCCCATGACAAGTGCATGTTAGCACAATGTTTGAGCGAGGGCTGGTCGCTTCGTTGAACGATTGTTTCCTTCAATAACATTTAACGAAACTTATGTTATGGGAATGAAAAGCTCAAGTTTTGTTTATGTGGCATAGAAACCTGCTGGAAGGCTAGCACTACTGCTGCTGCTCGACAAGATCGCCACTTCTTGCTGTTTGCACTACCAAGGGTAAATGGTCAACCAGCTTGAGCACAATGACAAACGAATACAAGACTGCAATGTGCAATATGCATACCACCTTGGTAGCAGTTCTTTCCTTTTGAAAGAAATGCACACCCCCATTCACTGAAACATCTTTTGACCAAAGGTGTGGACGGAACTCAATTCGACTGGCACAGAAATATATAAAATCTTTCAATGCAATTTTATATAAGTAGTGAAATAGTTTGAAGTCATTTTACTTATGGTTTCAACGCACTAACAGACAATTTGGCAATAGAGTTTTGAACAAAAAAAGATGTCGATGTCCAAAAGCTTGCATGTGGGTGATCTGTGGGCCTCGTCACATAAAAGCTTTATTTGTTGATGCTCAAAGCAGGTGCATAGGCGTAATTAATTTTTTTTTTTCGGGGCTGGGGTGAGGTGGCTGGTCATATTTATTCTTCATTACATTCACATAAAAAATTTTAAAATATGGGGCAGTCCTTTGTTTTGCACGATACATTTTAGGAAAACCAAGGAAGTAGTCCCGTGGTACACCCTTATTTTATTACTATTTTATGATTGCGTTGCTAGCCTTCTGTCAAAGCCTAGCAGACATACAGGCCAAAAGCGCAGGGTCACGGAGCGCGCGGTGCATTTCATTGGAGCCTCTGATAACAAGACTAATAAACAGGGTCAGTTTTTTTTTTTATTAGATGCGGAGCATCTCCTGCTCGGGTCTATGTCCCGCGGCGTCGTAGTCCGCACTCGCACTACGCACGCGCAACTCTCCTTCCCTCTCCAACAGCTGCGCGTTACTCTCCGCTCTCTCTCTCTACCAGCTGCGTGCACTGCGCGTTCGTTCGCTTCTACTCACACCGCACGCGCAACTCTCCTCCTCTAGTCTCCTCTCCTTCAAGTGTGAAAAAAAATAAACGGCGAGCGTTCCAAGTTTCTCTGCCGCGAGCCGCGACGAAGGCTCGCGTAGGGGGTCACGCTAGGGCAGTCGGTGGCGTCATCCCTCGACGTCAGCACGCAACTGACTCTTTCCTCGGAACCAACACGATGCTCCGCATCACCTCATGGTTCCCCTCGGGAAGATGGTGTAATTTATTTATTTATTTATTGACTTGGGGGGGGGGGGGGGGGGTTGAACACTGACTAAAGCCCCTTTATCCTGGGAAAGTGGCGGCATTCATTGTTGTGGATATATTCTCAAGAAACGTGCCGCGCGCCTCTTCTGGGAAGGGCGTGGCGTCTGAAATTTAGCTCAGTGCTGCGCTGTGCCGCCATTATCTTCCCAAGGGCGGCACGTTGCACGCGCCTCTTGCAACGACGCATGTTGCGCCGCTACTTTTAAATCATGAAGGGGCTTTAGGACCATTATAATAACTCTATGTTCAGGACTGGCCACACATCCAGTTTCCCTGGCTACCAAACGTACCCGAAGCGTCAGAAACGAAACCGAAACTTTTTATATCAGTTTTTATTTAGTTACTTAGGAAATTATCATTTATAGCATAAGCGTTTAAAAGAAAAAAACTCACTTTTTTGTTGAGTTTTAACGTTTCATTATATATTAAATTTGTTTCGCGTTTGTTGAGAAAGTTTGCTTTGGGTTATTTTTGTTTTACTTTATATTTTTGTTATTTTTAAGGAATTATTTCTATAGAATAAATAGAATTTTGAATTAATAGAATTTTGAATTAATAAATTATGTTTCTCGTCTTCAGTGGTTTTATCTTAGACCGCCAGGCTCCTGAAAGAAGGTAGGAAGTAAAATTGTAAAATTTTGAGCAGTGGTTGTGAAAGTCCGTCTCCCCTCGCGATTTCTACAAATTGTGTGTGTATGTGTGCGTGCGCGTGTCCATTCTTGTAAGTACCCGCTTCCAAACGTCTCTCGTTTCTCCTGGAACACACCCCAGAGTGACCTCTAACCTAAGCGCAGCGTTTCGCTCGCACATCGATTCACTTACTTGCACAAAAGCAAAAAGGACAACTAGCGATCCGCCATTTTGCCGTGCACACATACTGTTGTGTCAAAGTGAAATGAAGCAGTTCGGCATGTATTCTTCGCTGGGCCGTCGTTTCTAGCTGGGTGAGTGTCCTGCGTACGTGAACACTTCGCGTCGTCCCCGAAAGGAGAAGTCTACACATCGCTCGGGCGTTGTGCTGGACGTGTCCCGCGCTTACAGCGAATGAAATGGTCGTGTTCAACGTCGTAGTCTCAACCGAACACAAAAGATTCGGGTAGGTCGTGGCGATGGGACCTGGTCAGGTGTGCCCAAGCCGTGCCCGTTACTTCGGTACCCGGTACACCCAGCGGGCCTGAAGTGAGTCACGCTCACGATTATTACACATTCGTGGGAAACCTGTTTAAAGGGTTTGCCGTGATTTCGGCGCTTGCCGCCGTACCAGTCAGTGCACTGACCTATCGAAATTAAAAGGGCTTTTCACGCGAGTAGGCTTTTGCGCCGCCGGTAAACGAGCCACAAAGTGGTTTACTCGATCGTTCGATCGAGGTCCGGAATCGGCGGTAATCCGACCTGTGGATCGCCGCATAGCTCGCTTGCAAACAATGACCGGAATTTGCGACGAGTGGCCTAGATTTATACCGACTTTTTATTCTCCATTTTAGAGGTCGTCGCGTTGCAATGCAATTTAGCTGGCAAATCGTTTTCTTTATTTCTTTAAGTAGAGTATATTCGGCGCAAGTTTTTGTTGGCGTGTGGGTTATGCCGGTGAACTTGTGCCTTTGACGTTCGGCTCGTCAAGTTGAGCGCGCAAAAAACAATATCGCTGAGCTCGGTCCTGGTAGAACCGACTGTCGCTTCGTTTAGTGATAGTGCTTCAAATTTTTAAACTTTCTGCTCGAAATTAGTTTTTGTTTTTGAAGTAGTTGTTGGTAGTACTATGGAAGTCGTGTGTGGTTTCATGTTACAATGTCCTAAACTGTACTTCGGAGTACCTCGATGGGTTACGTTATGTAAAAAAACTGTTGTACATTTTCTCTTTTCTTTTTCTTCCTTTTTGTTCAACTTGCGTAGGCAACTTGAGCTTGGGCCAGGAATGTTATGGTGTTAAAATTGCCTTTATTTTCTTTGCTGCTAAATATAAGATTACTCTGCCTCGGAGCACATTGAAAGCACCAAGTTTATATTTATTTTGAAGTAAGAGTCAACTGGTGATGGAATTTTTTCAGAAATGTGGGCTTTAAATAGATTTGGTCCCCTCCCCCACTTTCTGCTGGCAGAGCAGAAATATCGCTTCATTGTATCAACTTCGGGGTCGAAGATAGTCCACACTGGGGACAAAAGCAATCTTTTGGGGGAGCCATATCGAGGTCACAACGCCTCAATTAGTGAGGTGACATTTCCAACTATAAATGTGCCCAAATAGCGCGGTCCAACAGATTAGAGAAACTTGTGGGCACATTGTTTCCTAGTCACTCCAATATCAAATCCAGTCGCGCACTCAGGTGGCGCCACTTATTTGGAAAAAAGGGAATCAAGTGGGGAAACTGAAATTTGATATTGCATACTAAGCAGCTGCAGTTTAAACTGAGTCTTGCTGCATCCTGTGATGAGGAATAAACCTATATTACTGACTGCTTCAAATGGATGTGTCATATGGAACCCCCACATTCTGGAAGTTGTAGCGGTTTTGTCGAGCTCCATAATTTCTGGGAATTATTTGCCTTCACTTGGAGTAATGAATTTAAGTGAATGCGGGTACAAGGCGTGGGTAGAAAAGCACTCTGTGCAGAATGGTTTTGTGTTTTAAAGCAACCAAACTCCTGGTCCTCTACTTCAGTTCTTGCACATGGTCCCTCAGTTTTGCAAGTAAAGGCCAAAAGTTTCTGGAACACCTTTTGCAAAGGCTAAAATAATTTGAATTGTTTTGAACGCTCTCAGAGTAATGAAATGGTAGGGTGGCCACACTCCTCAGAGTTGATAACAGGACATAAAAAAAAAAGGGTAGGAGGAGAAAAGGGGAGGGAGAGGAAAAAGGGGCAGGGCAAAGCAAGACAGTGGAAAAAAAAAAAAGCTCCGCTGCTATCCAGTCCACCGTGAAAATGGTCACTTTTCTGGGGCTTTTCGTTGAGTACACCAGCACCTTAATTGTCGATTTTGCAAAGCCTAAGCTTGCCAAATATAGTAATGCAGGAAAGTGCCCCATACGCACATTGGTGTGAACAAAGTTTTGTGGCAAGTGGAGTCGCTGAAAAAGCTAAAAATTGTACCCCATTGGAGATAACATTTTTGTACTACCTACGCTTATCGTAATGCGCTGTCATGAGTAAATAATTTTTTTGTTTTCTTCCCTTTGCCTGGTACCGATTTATTTCGCAAGCAAGTTCCCACGAAAATGGGTCATTTGGCAATATTCAGACAATAATGGGACAGTAGAAACGATGCTTTAAAACGGGGCTGTCCCGGCTAAAAACAGGACATCTGGTCACCCTGTGCTATAGTGACTTGTAGGAGGAAAACGCTGTCACTGGGGAAGTCTAGTGTAGTTGTCCCAGATAAGTCGGGGTGGAAGCAAGACTTACTCTCTACTATTTATCTGTTTGTAGACTTATTTTTGGGAAACCTTTTTTTTGTGGATTTTAATGTGTAGGCTTATTTTTGGGAAACCTTTCTTGTGCATTTTAATGTGTAGGCTTATTTCTGGGGAACCTTTCTTGTGGACTTTAACGCAATCTGTGTTTGCTTGTTGTATTTGGTTTGGTAAGCTACTGCTTTCCAACGATTGGCTTATCCATAGTCTTCCAACTTCCAGTATACAATGTATAGCAGGTGATTAAACTGCGTTTCTTGGTGTGTTGAGGTGCGACTCTTGTAATCTGGTTACTCTCAAAACGAAATTGCTGAGGAAAAAGAAATTATGCCTTTTATCAAATTAATGCAGCAAGTAGTAGAGTGAAAAAAAAAAAATTCAATTACAGAATTGTGGTTTGTGTTGCTCCAGAGACATGTGGAATCAAATGTAATGATGAGGGAGGCAGGTTAAGTTACACTGTTTTGTAACTTGCTAATGCCTCTGCCCACTCTCTGTCTACTGTGCAGATTACAAGGTACAAGAGTTTTGCATCTAAAGGCCAACATAAGCCAGGTCTCAGCTACTTTTGCTCATTTGTCTTTCCCTTACAACATTCCGCTACAGCATATTAAAGTTCTGCGAGTCCATACATCCGATAAATGAGTTCATGCATTGATACTCATAAAATGTAGTAAAAAGAACAGAGATTAGTTTCAGAATGCATACGTGTACTAGGCATGTTCCAAGTACTACCTTTACATCTACTAAGCATTATTTAATTATGAAGTCACTCAGCTGAGGAGAAGTACTTGTCGACAGAATTTAATCTTCCAGTATAGTTTTCAACTGCTGGTACTTTTATTTTCTGCAGTTTTTGGTTTCAGGGCCCTTTTTTCATTATATTTTGTGCAATGGCTGACATAGTTCATTCTAGTTTGGGGGTGGCTCATTTCTTGCACTTGTTAAAATCAATCAGGCAGGGCATGTCAGACAATTTTTCTTTGAGAAGTCCCCAGCCACCTTAATCATCAGCCCTTTTCTATATTTCTTCTACAAGGATGTCCACAAGAGCTTTGTTCATGGCATTCATTCCTCCAGGTAGAAAGGATGGCATTGTTCAGCTCTTAGCGGTATATATAGATATGCAAGGTTTGTGTAGTTGCACCATTTGTGCTGTTTTGACAAATTCCTTTTTGCCCTTGCCTTGCTGTGCCCAAAGGACAAAAAAATCTGGCAAACTGCGCCAAAGCATTTTATCTGCTAAGAAATTGACCTATGAGAGAATTTTTGTTTTCGTCTAGCTAACCTGGGATTTCAGTGGGGTTCGGCTATCACAATTCAATCCAGTTTTCCGGCTCCGCCGCATTGTTTCATTCATACATTCCTTGGTTGTCCTACTCGCAGTTAACATGCCTGTGCATTACTGAACCCAGAATATTCCTATCATTAAGCTGTCATCCACTAAATTGGATTTTTCGGTATCTAGATTTTGATCATGACCGAGTAAAAGTGAAGCAAATTAGACCTTGAATGTTTATACACCGGGAGGTCGACAGGAATTGATTAAATGTTTGTCACAAAGCATGTTGTTTTTAGGAGCAATGAAGTCCAGAAAATGCTGATTTTCGTGTCACATGAGGTAACCTGTACTGTGTCAACTTGCCTCTCTTTATTATCTAGAGATTTAGATTGGAACTCTTCGTCAACTTTTCAATGTTGATAGTTAGGACACTTACATCAATCCTGCTAACCTCTGTCCACTAGCACTAATGTAGTGATGTGATTGCTGCGCCATTAGTGCCAAACTGCACCAAGGCGCATACCCTGCTACATTTTGCCAATATGTGAGGAATTTGTGCCAACATTGAGCCAGAACTTAGTAATACTGACAATATAATAAATCAGGCACCGCCACGTGACCCATATCGTCACGGTAGGCTTGTGTGAATTTCCAAAACTTTGGATTATCTCCTCAAATAACATAATATTCCATTTGATTCCTGTATCAAACATGATGGTACCTGGAGGTTTGGCAACATTTCTCATGCTGCAGTGGTGTATTGCAGTGAGGCGACAACTGCATACTAGGCATTGTAATTTTGCATACCTTGCTTTGCCGCAGCGCACCAGTGTACTGAGGGAAACCACTCTTCCGGAGTGGAACATTGCACGGTTTCTGAATAAAACTGCGGCTAGTATACGATAGACTGCAATTTTCTGACACTATCTTTTTCACATTCAAGATTCATCAAGGATACTTGAGTATTGTAGTTATTACCTTTATATAGGTTCCATCCGTTTGATGGCACAGTGAATACAGTAAATTGATACTAAATTAGCTGGAGCTGTAAATGCAAGCCTGGGAATAGCCTAAACCAGTGGTTCCCAACCATCAACGTTTTGCGGACCCCTTGTGGATAGGCGGATATGATGGAGAACCCCATTTGTGGTGAGGGGAGGGGAAAGGTATAGGTATAGGTTAAATATAATAATGATTTAATATATGAATATAACTAAGGGCTGGTATGAACTAGATCTCTCTTATTGAGATACACAAGAGAAAACTCGTCCGAAAACTGAAACATTTCTTCTCGACCTGAAAAAAATACAACTTTTATTGCCGGCCTTGACTGCTGAGGCAGGGCTTCGCGGACCCCTAGAATGCCTTCGCGGACCCCCATTTGAGAACCACTGGCCTAAACAAATTCGTTACAATTTTTTGTTTACATGTTGATTTTTTTGTTTTTATGAAGTTATGCTTATAAAATGTAATTGATGTTCATAATGAAATGACAGAAGTTTTGTTTTCTGTCTACATTGAGAACGGCAGTTTTATTACAACATTTAGAACTTAAAGAAAACACAAATTTGGGTGCCCAAAATTATCGTACGCAGACATTGTTTCAATGAAGCATACTATTTGGTTTGCATTTTATTTGGTTCCTAAAATAACCATGCACAGCAGTTCGTCAATCAGTCCCTTGCTACCTTGCCTTGTGCTCCTATGCACAATTAAACTGCTAGCTAGGGAATCAAACATGCCGTTTTGGGTTCATTGAAAAGTTTCAACTCTAGGGTCATTTGACTTTTTGCCTTTTTGGCCAGCCGGGTCGAATTATTTTACCCTAATAACAGTACAATCGTCTAGTGATCATAAAAAAAAAATTAATCATCAATGCCTCCGTGAAAAAAAGCTTGAAAGTGCTAGATCTTTTACTGTATTAGGAGGAGCTTCAGAAGCTTGGTCCAAATCTGTGTAGGGCACCAAACTTTGAGAAATGGCAATGTTTGTAAGGCTCTCCTCACCACTCTCGTCCACAGAACCGTCACACATCACTGAAACTTTCAGAGTCCTCTTCAGGCTTGTCTTCTCCGCTAAAATCACCTTCACCATTACTTAAATTGCTAACGTCCTTTCCGTAAAAAAGCAAATGGAGAAAAAATTGCCATAATAAAGAATGCATGAATTTGTGTGCATAAAAACTTTGCTCATAAAAAAAGAAAGGTAGAAAATAAGCGTCATTACTAACGTCATCTCGTGTAAAGCTAAAAACAAAATTTCAAGGCGTTATGGTTACGCTTTTGAAAATAAACGGCACGACGCAAATTGGGAATCGTTGGGGCGCATGCAACAATTGATTGCAAAGCAGAAACGAGACTGTCGTTTTTGACACGCTGACATGTCAGAAAGGATCTTGAAGACCCTTAAAACCTTTTCCTTTAAAATCTCTGGGAACCTTGTAACTTT
Organism: Ixodes ricinus; assembly: GCA_037355805.1. Taxonomy (NCBI): domain Eukaryota; kingdom Metazoa; phylum Arthropoda; class Arachnida; order Ixodida; family Ixodidae; genus Ixodes; species Ixodes ricinus. The sequence goes on from JAZHYW010029458.1 coordinate 120,222, forward strand.
TTGGGTCATTGTGCCACTGAATTTAGAGCAGTATGCAAATCTGTAAGTGTGATTTATTCGACTGGATATGGCACTCTTAGCATAAATTATGGCTGTGGACGTCTGCTATCTTCGTAACACGGTCAGCTTTTCATCAGGAACTTGTTCATTATAGTAGGATTTGTGCAAGACTAAAATAAAATTTTTCTTTTTTATTATCACAAGGCATTCCACAAACTTCCAGGATGTCCACAATATCTCTTTTATTAGAAATTTGAGCATTTTTGTTATTGTCCTACAATCCAGAGGTCCTTTGTTGCAGTTAAACCTTCTAGCAGTCAAAGACAAGCCTAGCTCCTCCTGCAACGTGTACTTTGTTAGCATTTCTGAGAAACTTGTATTAAGCTGTGACCTCGATGTTGCAAATCGAAATATATTTTCTAGAAAGTTGATAAGACAATAGGTTACCCATGTTATTTACAATAGCTGGTTTTGTAGATGTTCCAAATCATGATTGTTAGCAACATTCATATTCATTACACAGTAGTCCCTGATTGCACCATTGCATGCTGTGTCTGTCCCTTCCTGCCTGAGAGCTGAGGCTAGGTGCATGCACGAGCAGATACACAAAAGAAGCTTTCGGGGCTATTGGCACATGCTCCAAGCTGTTGCTGACATGCTCGGTAGAGTACTGACAGTTTAGGCTTTCTGCCATAGTGGAGGCATTACATTGTCAACACTTGAACTGAACCTTTTCCTTGTGTCAAATATCCTTGTTGAACTCGCTGCTTCTTTACAGCTCTCGCTTGCTTGGGAGACCTTCATTGTTAGTGTCAGATGATGCATTCTGTCGCCAATTGTGTAACCTTTTTTTTTTATGTTTTCACATTGTGGCTTTTAGTTTTCTACAGCCTGAGCTGTGGAAAGTGTGCACAACACTGTTCATATGCCACATCTTGGTTGATGTAGAAATACGAGGAATTTGCACATTATGAGCTCATGGTGTTCAGAACTCTCGAAATGCAGTGGCACCCTGCATGACACAGTTAGTATGAACACGGCCTTGTTGCTTCCCTGCGTGTCACTCGCACAAGATAGTGTTGACCATAGAATTCTTCAGGCCAAGTCAAGGCCACACATAAGCATGTTCCACTGCACTGGTGATTTGGACGACTGTCGTCGTTCCCCGAGAGAAAAATGTGTAAAGCTACTTGTCGCATATTCCCGCTCACAATGTTGCGGTGTCTACATAATTATTCAAGCAACTGCAGGAGTACCTGCATGAGCATTCCTGCGGTTGAAACCCACAAAACCAACCAATTAAACCGATTCTACTTTTTTTTTTTAGGGGCGAAGCTCCTTAGGGTTTTGTTTTGTCCGTCCGTCCGTCCCATCTGTCTTCTTAAAAAAAAGAAAAAATGTTTGCGCAGTCGACAGGATTCGAACCTGTGCGGGGAGACCCCAATGGATTTCTAGTCCATCGCCTTAACCACTCGGCCCTGACTGCGGGACGAGTAGGGGGCTCTGAGATGTGGTAGTAACTCAAGAGCTGGGGATGTCATGGATGAAACGTTGCATGTAGCCGCTCAACGTCTATACAGGCAAGGGCGCTGCGGTCAAATGCGTATGTAATCGCGTTAAACTTTGCATGCATTGGCTCAACGTTTATAGACGAGAGGGCGCTGCGGTCAAATGGATGGATCCGCTAGAAGAACCACTGCATTTCACTGACCATAAAGCTGTAATAATGAAGTCTAAACGCAACCCTGAACTCAGCACTACCTATGAGCAATAAAAAAAAAAAATCAGCACTACCTATGAACAAAATTAGTATCATCAGCACCACCAGAGTTTCGCCCCGATCAACATCATTCACCACGTGGAGATGCGGTCATTTTTTTCTCTAGGGATTGGTAGTTTTGAATTGGGTGATGTTTAAACGTTTGGAAAAGAAGACTTGCATAAATTTTTGTGTAGCTATTTAGCATGCACGAAATTGTTGCATCCTCTCGAGCATCAAAAAGTCTAGAGAATCTAGGCAAGTGTTAAACCAACGGTGGCTTTAGGGCTTGTGAAACACGCTTAGTAAAATCGGCTTTTCCGCGAAAATGCCTTGAGAAGTGCTGCTCGCCAATGCCAGCTTTTATTTGAATAATTGTTTAGTATAAAAAAAACAAAAAAAAACATTGCCAGTCTTTTTTTTTATGTTCCGGTAATAAAGTATGTTTACCTCACTTAAACATGCCAGAGTCCTGACTGGGAAAGGCTATCATAAGGTTTTTATTTGTTACACTCTGTTGTTAACTATGTTTAAAGCTACTGTGCCTTATGAAGTTCTTATGCTTGTAATGTCTCACATAAGGTGTTCTGCAGGAATTTTTTTAATAAAATGTTTCGGGACTTTTGATAATTGTCCTTTTAGTTTGGGTCACATTCTAATTGTTTTATCTTTCCTTTCTTTGTCTAGACCCCACGGATCAATGGCAATTGTAACACCATCCCCGAGGTAAGGTTATTCTGGGGAATCTGTTTTACTGAGGCAGTCTTTGTAATATGGCTTATGCTGTCAGTTGACTTAAGTGAATGCTGCTATTGCGAGCTAATACCGGCTGCATGTTACCTTAGTGCAAACGCACAATATATTGGAAATGGCCACCTTTCATGCCCTTTGCTTTCTGTTTAGTTGGACAGTATGACCAGCAGGGCGTTTAAATTAGAAAGAATCGTTGCAAGCATGTATGCTAGCACAGAACAGATTTTCTGCTGTGTTTGCAATGGGCTGCCAAAACTGCTTAAAAAAAAAAAATTTGTAAAAAGGTTTATAGGTAATTTTTTTTTTTTCTGCTGTATAGAATCAGTTTGTAACCTTCATTGAGCGGTAGTGATCGTTACAAATCCATGGCTATACAAGACCATTCCATGTCCAAACTGGCAAGAGGAAGAATCGAATGTATATGACGGTCGAGTGATGGGCATCATCAGCTCAATGATGGTGCACACTATCATGATATGATGGGCATTGTGTCACTGTGGTGCGAGGTTTCACTTCATGTGATGCTGGGTGATGATGTAACTGTACTCGGCTACTAAACCCCTTTACGCTATTAAAGGACATTTTATTGTTCAGGCTTATCTATGCCTTTCATATATAGGCTCTGAATATAGCAGGCAGCAGTATTTGCTCAGATATTGATTACGGTAGAATATGTGCATCTGGCCATTCCGCACTACGCGCCCACCCTCAAAATTTTAAACATCTAAAAAAATATGCACGGTACATATATATGTAAAATTGAGGAGTTCACATGCTCCCATCCCCTATTTTTTCGCGATTATCTTAAAATTTTGAGTGGGTGCTTGCTCAGTATTTTACGGTCCTTTTTGTTAACGGGGTACAGAATCAAAATTTTACCACCTATTCTATTGTTTAGCTGTTGACCATGCACCCCTGTGGCAATGCCACAGGGGTGCTAATTTTTCTTGAATAAGTCGCAAAATCTTTATTTACAACAAATCAAATGATTACCAAAGTGCATGTGGGGGATGTTTCCACGCCTTCCTGGAATGTTGTTATGTCACTTGTTCCATAAAAGCAGCTCCGCTCAATGGAAGTATGGCCAAGCAGTGTAGGTGTTCTGGGCAAACCAAAGGTCTCCCTCCCCTAGCTCATTCCCTCTGTGGCCACAGAGACAATCTGTCCAGTGCAGGCATTCGGTTGGTTCAGTCCTCGGGCATCTGAAATGGCTAAGTTCTAATGCTTTGACGCCACCAAGTGTCAAAGCTCATAACCACACCAGCCTATAGCCCTAACCACGCCGAGGCAGTAGATGTCACAAATGCGCCAAATACAAGCCAAAAGTCCAATGGCTACTCTTCAAGTGCTTGCCATAATCGACCGTTTAGAATGAAACATACAGCTACCCGTCTGAACTACAAACATGCAATGGTCATTTATAGATATTGTTGATCATAATTCACTTATTTTTGAATGTTACAAGTATATTTAAATTTTCATTTGAGTATTCCCTGAAGTGATGCTAAGGCAGGCAAGTTGATATAGGTTTTTGGTACCCTTAGACCACGCTCAAGTTTTTGCACTCTTAATAAGGAGATGTAACATATGTATCTTAATATGAAGTTGGACTTAAGCCTTTCAAGGAGTAATTTCAAAGGAACGGCCTTTTGTAGAGTTTAATGTGCATATTGGTTTAGATCTCCAGGAATCTAGTAAGTGGAACACAGAGGAACGAAGACAAGCAAGACTTTCTTCCTTTTTGTTTCACGCTTTAGATTCATGGAGAACAACCTCTTATTTTTAGATTTTGGATAATGCGGGTGCCTGGTCTCTTCAGGCTCACATAGCTCACACATAATATTTCTTTAACAATACAAATTCACTATGCAATATGTGATTAGAAAGTGACCCCCAAGGAATGAGTAGCCCTTTCACACATAATTTGTGAAAAAGCTAAACCACACTATTAATTTTTCATTGCAGAGAGTCATATTTACTGAGATAAACAAAGATAAATCAAAGCTAGGTCGAAATTATGTTTTTAAATTTTGAGAATGATCTTTCTTATGTTAATTATTACTTTATTTAATAAAATATTGCTCGGGCAGCTTATTATTTCTAAACTCTACCAAGACCTCTGTTGTCATTGCATATGGAGAGATTGGGAGAAACTATAAAATAATGATAGTGACTTTTTTTTTTACTAAAATTTCAGTTGCAAATATTGTTTTTCTTGATTGTTGCATTCTCATGTGTTGTATTTTAATTGGAATCTAGATATGTATAAACAACACCTTTTTAGATGTCCCTTAAGGCTTACTAAACAAACTAAAAAAATATTTTTTTTTTTTACATATTAGCTATATGTTTTTTGTTGTATAGATTTGTGGTGCATCAGTCTCAGCACTAGGGGTAGAAGCAACTTTGGGGTTCTCAATCAAAATTCAGCAACTTCTTCAGCTTCATAGGTGTAAGTTGTGCCCGAATCTAGACACAACCAGCAACTTCAAAGAGGGATCATCTTGAACTCTTCTTTTCATTCGAGCAGTGGTTTGCTGGTTTTAAGAGCTTTGCATGCGTCTTTGTTTGCCTCGCACGTCCGCTTGCAAGCACAAATAAAGTCTCTCTTGTAGGGAAGAGCTTCACAACTTACGTAAGTAAGGAATCTTTACAAAAACAGGCTTTCTTAAATAATAAAAATTGAGCGCTTTTTTTTTTCTTTTTTTCAGCAGTTTATGAAAAGGGTATGCACGAAACAGCTTCATACCATCTGATTGGTAGATGACACTCCTGTCAAGAGGCAGCTTTGGTTAGGCTTCTGTAGCCCTACTACCGCAATGGAAAATCACGAGTTCAGTGCAAGTAGTTTCACGTTTACGAGCTGAAGAGACGTTGAAGGACTATGATGCCAGCTGCTACCGAGGTTGAGAGCTGCAGACCTGGGAGCTTGTTGTTCACAAGAAAAAGTTTTATATACCGAGGAGTGCCGGTGTTGCTGCAAGACACGCATTGTATGTACGTACAGCAAAACAGGAGGGCAGCCCGAACTTTGGTGCGCATTCTTTGCACTTTTATGGTTGGCTGTTCCTGTGGACATCACACAAGTTCAGTTTCGGTTTTGTTTCCGGCAGCTGGCAAACAAGTTCAAATTGGTTTGGCCTCCAGCGGCTGGTAACCAGTGTTGGCTTGGTACACCGCCGGGGTGCGGGCGTTCGTATAAACAGAGTGTCAGGTTCGCTTTCGGAACTAGGATCCTAGGCGCCTGCACCAAGACCTCTCGCTCGTGTTAAACCTTTTGTGCAACTAAACCAAATAAATATCTTCTATGTATCGGACATTTTCCATTACATTCCTATGGCTGTACGATTTAAAGATATTGGCGGATAAGGAAGGTTGCACTGAAACCCTGATCAGGAGGTGAACGAATGTAACCGCCAAAATAGTTTTGCAGTACATGATCGATATTTATGTTATGCCACTGTAGTATGTTTGCAGGTTTAATGTCTCAAACTTTAACCGAAGTGCCACTTTTTTGCATTATTTCACATTCAGAACTCAGGTTTAGTATATTAGTGCCATAAGTTCTTCCCCATTAAACCTTGATTCGTGAAATTGGGGAAAATGTTGTCACCTAGAAACTTTACACTCTCAATATTTTCAAACAGTAAAGGGGGTGCACAAAGTGGGAGTTGCGACACCCCCTTGGTAGTCGCATGGCGCGCGCTGAAAAATTTTAACTGTTCACTGAATTTATAAGCTAGAACCACTTCTTGATCCTTGAAGTGTATGAAACTTGAAAGCAATTCACAAAGAGTTATGAACCACCTCATGTTACTCCCGTCTCGGGGCACGCAGGAATCGGCTCGACTAGGCGGGTCCAGCGCAGAGGGAGGGAGCCATGGCGTCTGGCAGCCAGACGCCGCGTGCCCAGAACAGCCACGGCCTGAAGCAGATAGACCTGGACCAGATATGGGGGGACCTGAAGGAGGGCATCGAGCAGGTCTACACCAACAAGGAGGACAACATGTCCAAGACGCGCTACATGCAGCTCTACACGTATCCTTCTCCCTGGTGTCTCGCTGGGCTGTGGTCGTGGCAGTGTCGTTCAGGCAACACCACCGTTTTTACTCTGTGTATTCTAGGGGGCATCTGTTGTTTGCCGCTATTTGTAGCAAACTCGAATTTAAAATAATATGAAATGGCTAGAACTAAAGGTTTTGGATTAAAAATTTTCGTATTCATCCTGAATGGTGGTTGGTGCATCTGTGAACAGTGTCATGATTCGATTGAAGTTGAAAGGACCGTTTGCTCATATAGCGCTGATTTACGGGAGGTTATGTTTGTTTACATTGAGTTACGACCACAAGTCACGAAGGCAGTGCTTCGTATGAAGTGCAGTGATGTGATTGCTGTGCCATTTGCACCAAACTGTGCCAAAGGGCTTGCCCTGCTACATGCTGCTACATTTAGCCCAAAGGTGAGGAACTCGCACCAACATGGCACAAAAACTTGATTTCACTTTATTTATACCATACTTTCCAAACTACGAGTCGCACCCTTGTATAAGTCGCACTTCCACATATTGAGTCATTTTCGCAGAAAAGTTGGTACATAAAATACATCGCGTGACCCTTGCATGGGTCACGCGATGTATTTTTTCGTTTTAAGCGCATCGGTATTGGCTCATCTATGCGAAGCATGGATGTCATGGTGGCGTACGGTCATACCGTAAGGTAACTTAACTCCTTCCTGACCACGGGAAAAGTAGCAGTTATCAATGGATGCGTGCGAAGGTTTTAATTTTCCAAACTAACTTGCGTATAGAGCAATAGGACACATCAAAATGTGGCCAATTGTTCTTTTAAAAGGAACAGAAGTTAATACAATGTGGAAAAAAAGATTTTAAGATTTTATTTTTTGAAAATGCAATGTTCGTGCGGAAGGCCTATAAATGCCGAAATTTCTACAGCTGTGTCACATTAAACGGCAAATAGGAAAAATTCAGAATATAATAAATGTGCCACACACCCACGGCTGTTACTTCTGAAAGTTAGTTTATTCTAAACTAACGTCTATTTTTGGTTCGTCGGAGAGTTAGCCTCCGTAACACGTGTGCTTTTCAACGAAGGAATACTTATATTGGTAGAGAGTACACCTCACATCCCGAGCCGAATGCTTTCTTTGTGTTCTGCCTTGGTTTTGTCATAGCCTTGATGGCAGTTGCATTCGAAGGCTTTTATTCTTCTAACTAACTTGCATATGGACCAGTAGGACACATCAAAATTTGGCCAATTAGTTGTTCTTTCAAAAGAAACGGAGGTTGGTGTGATGTGGAGAAAAGATTTTATTGTTTGAAAATACTATGTATGTGCCAAAGGTGTGTAAGCGCCTACACTTCTACAGCTATCAAAATTACAAATAAAAGAAAAATTCAGAATATACAAAATGAGCCCCACACCCACGGCTGTAACTTGTCAAGTTTGTGTACTCTAACTGACGTCTATTTCTGGTTCGTCGGTGAGTTAACCTCCGTAACACGTGCCTGCACTTTTCAACGAAGGAATGCTTATATTGGTGAAATACTGATAGTAGTACAGTCCCCAGCAGAATGCTATCTTTGTGTTCTGTCTTGGTTTTGTCATAGCCTTGATTGCAGTTCCTTCATATTTAGCATTTTTGTCCGCCTTGTTAGGAACATAAAATGTGCACGCCAGCTCAGGACAGCAGTGGATATTATAGCGATGCTTACCGACAACCATCTTTTAAGCGACGCCTGTAACATCATTTAAAGTGCCCCCAGAGCTGTTGACATCTAAAAAATGTGCCACAATACACATTGAAATTTGTAAATGATGCCATCTTTGTTATAAGGACCGATGCAAGGAGTGTGCGATGTTAGACAAGTGCTGGCAAGTGCAAGGACTATTTTTCACAGGCCATCGCCTTGTGATAGAGCTTAAACCTACCTTGAAACCGAAACAAGTGTTCTTCGGCTATCTACGAGATTGTGGAACAGAATTCTCCGCACTAAATTTCATTTCTCGACGGCTTTTGGAAACCATCGATCACCGGTGATCGATCATGGCCAATGGGCGCGGTCAGGGAAGAGTCAAGCAATCGTAGACAAATGCTCCCGTGCGAATGGATACTTAGAAAGTACCATCATTTTGTACCAAACAACCCTACTGATTGTAGTACCATTGACAAAGTCTGTTTGGCACAGTAGAATGGGGTCCCTCGGATGTCACTCGAGGTTGCCAGAGGTTGCTCTAGAAGAAGAACTGCCCGAACCACACAAACTCCAGTGACACGAATGCTAAGAAAAATATAATCAGAATTGCTGTGGCAAAAAATATGCGACACTGGAGCATCGGGCATACGAAAACGGTTTCGAGAGTCGACCTTGGTCGGCAGAATTGTAGCGCACTCCGTTCCCCTTGCGGCTCTTGTCGTTGCACCCTTGACCCCCGCGTGACCCAGGCACGTGTACGACTACTGCACGAGCGTGCACCAGAGCGGCAGCCGGACCCCCGCAGCCAAGACCAAGAAGGGGCAGCCGGTGGGGGGTGCCCAGTTCGTGGGCTACGAGCTGTACAAGCGTCTCAAGGAATTCCTCAAGACCTACCTGGTCACCCTGCTCAGGGTGAGGCCCCGCTCTCCCTCTTGTCATTTGCCCGTCCTTCCGGGCACAGCACATTGCCATCGGGAGGGATTCCGAGCGACAAATAGAGGCAGGCCTTGTGCCCTCGAATTGGCTGTTGTACAAAGACGAGAGCAGCCCAGCGAAGTGTACAAACTCAAGAGGTATCCAAAGAGCAAGTCGTCCGCTTCTTGCACGGGGATTGCGGTGACGCCAGAACGACGCCGAGCTCCGATTTGCCTTGATTGTAGTATGGTGGGTAGATGTCATAGCAAGTCGATTTGAGGTCTGCCCACTATCCTTCAATGAGAGGCAATCGGAGGTCGGCATTCTGATGTTGCCGCAACCCCTGGAAAAGAAGCGGAAGAACTCGGGCTTCGCATTGGCTAATTGCAGCTAATCAGGTGTAAGGAGCCTCTGATGCACGTAAGATACTTGTGTAGGCGTGATATTGTTTTTTGGGTTTTTTTTTTGTTCCCCTTGGTTTGCATTTTTAATGCGAATAGCATTCTTTGGATACTTCACACACTTTTCGTCTATGTATCTATCTATCTATCTGGCTATCTAACCTCTTACGCCGCGGGTCGATAAATAAATAAAAAAGACCGGCGCCGGCTGGGATTCGAACCGTTGACCCTTTGATCAGCAGGCAGACGCGCTAACCACAGAGCTATGAAGGCAGTCATTCAACGCACTCTAAACGGTTGTTTATATCTTTACCATAGGACGCGCTTTACAGCGCTGTCACAGCTACCGGTGCGCGCGCGTTCCATGCACGAGGGCTCATTCCGCTCTCGTGAGGCTGAGCACGGCCGCTAGCTCACCCTCTCCCGCGCTCGAGAGAGGGTGATGTAGCGGCCGTGCTCAGCCTCACGAGAGCGGAATGAGCCCTCGTGCATGGAGCGCGCGCACCGTGCTGTGACAGCGCTGTAAAGCGCGTCCTATGGTAAAGATATAAACAACCTTTCAGAGTACCGTTGGTTGAGACTAGCTGAGACGCCAGAAAGTCTGGTCGGTACCATTTTGAGTGTTTGTGCGTATGGCGCGTGCTTTGCTCGCCTTCCTAAGTGACACAAACGCACGTGCTGGGCTGCGGAGATCGTGCGCAGGGCTGTGAAAGTGTCAACAAATTTAGAATCGCCTCAAGAGTGGGCTGGCGTATCTAGAGTGTGCCGGCCACCTGACGAACGCGCATAACTCCGCACCGTTTGATGCTATTCGCATTAACGTAGATAATCATTCCCAAAGGATGGGTTCTGCTGATTTTTGTTTGAAGCTAATTTAGCCATTCAAGCACTTGTTGACTGAATGCCTGGCGAGCCCTTTCTGGCCGAGTGGCGTCCCGATCGGGTGCCGGTTAATGGCGTTACGTGCATTTACGTGAGGTCGCAATCATCTGGCACCCGATCAGGTTCGGCCCTCTTTCTGACAGGTTGGACGTTCGGTCGTGCGTGGGTATGACCCAAATGGCTCCCAGTGGTTATCACCTGTTGGGTGGCATAAAAAATCAGCAGAACCCATCCTTTGGGAATGATTATCTACGTTAATGCGAATAGCATCAAACGGTGCGGAGTTATGCGCGTTCGTCAGGTGGCCGGCACACTCTAGATACGCCAGCCCACTCTTGAGGCGATTCTAAATTTGTTGACACTTTCACAGCCCTGCGCACGATCTCCGCAGCCCAGCACGTGCGTTTGTGTCACTTAGAAGGCGAGCAGCACGCGCCATACGCACAAACACTCAAAATGGTACCGACCAGACTTTCTGGCGTCTCAGCTAGTCTCAACCAACGGTACTCTAAACGGTTGTTTATATCTTTACCATAGGACGTGCTTTACAGCGCTGTCACAGCTACCGGTGCGCGCGCGTTCCATGCACGAGGGCTCATTCCGCTCTCGTGAGGCTGAGCACGGCCGCTACATCACCCTCTCCCGAGCGCGGGAGAGGGTGAGCTAGCGGCCGTGCTCAGCCTCACGAGAGCGGGAATGAGCCTCGTGCATGGAACGCGCGCGCACCAGCTGTGACAGCGCTGTAAAGCGCGTCTATGGTAAAGATATAAACAACTGTTTAGAGTGCGTTGAATGACTGCCTTCATAGCTCTGTGGTTAGCGCGTCTGCCTGCTGATCAAAGGGTCAACGGTTCGAATCCCAGCCGGCGCCGGTCTTTTATTTATTTATCGACCCGCGGCGTAAGAGGTTAGATAGCCAGATAGATAGATAGATAGATAGATAGATACATACATAGACGAAAAGTGCGTGAAGTATCCAAAGAATGCTATTCGCATTAAAAGACTCCTGCTTGAGGACGCCATTTTGCGGTCATTGATAAGCTGAAAGCGGCAGTCCAGGCACCGGTTTAAGGCACTTCCAAAAAGTGGTTACATCATTGCAATTCTGCCACATGGGTGGTGCAAGGGCATTCGACTCCAGGGGAATCTGCCGAGAGGGTGGACATATGTACCGACCTCTAGGTGACCGGCATGTGCAGCGAATAAATTACTTGTATATCAATACGTCACGCCCCTCGTACAATTCGGCTACTTTCCTATTTTCACTGTTCCTCGTGTTTGCAAGAAAATGGAGCATTTGTACCTGGGCAGAGGTACAAATGCTTTTGTGTTTTGCCGCCGAAGCGGGGAGTGATTGTGGAGGGACGTACCCTTCCTTCCTCGCAGGACGGCATCGACCTGATGGACGAGGACGTGCTGCGGTTCTACACGAAGGAGTGGGAGGAGTACCAGTTCTCGAGCAAGGTGCTCAACGGGATCTGCTCCTACCTCAGCAGGCACTGGGTCAAGCGGGAGTGCGACGAGGGGCGCAAGGGCATCTACGAGATCTACCAGGTGGGACCCTCCACAGTTCCCTTCCTCCCTCCCCTCTCGCGGTTGTCTTCTGCGTCGCCACGGTTCCTGGTTCCAGAACCTCGGTCCGGAACCGGATCTCTCGGAGAACCTGACGGACAGACATAGACCTGGATGAGCCACCTGGAGGAAGTCGCCGGATACGTCTACTCTTTCATAAAACGTAGAAAAGGTGGACAATCGAAAACGCCATCTATACTCGAGACCTTGAGGATCAGTCTTCCAAAAAAAAACATCATCCTCGAACCAAAAGTTTTAATTTTTACAGCGGAGCTGTTAAGAGCTAGTTTCACCAGTATCGTGTCTTTGGGCAAACAAATGTCGACACAAAACTCCGGAGAGCTACAGCCATCTGTGAGCGACAGTGGCAACCAGACAGTTGGCTTGCTGGTTGTCTGGTTGCTGCCGTCGCTCATAGATGGCGGCAACCTTTTAAGCCTTTCCACTCTGGTTTTCACCGGAGTGGAAAGGATGAATTTCTCTAGGCGTCATCCTACAAGTCGTCCTAGACGTCGTCCTCGAGGTCGTCCTAGAAGTCATCCTTGAGGTCGTTCTAGACGTCGTCCTCGAGGTCGTCCTAGAAGTCGTCCTCGAGGTCGTCCTAGAAGTCGTCCTCGAGGTCGTCCTAGAAGTCGTCCTTGAGGTCGTCCCTGAGGTTGTCCTAGGCGGCAACCTTGAGGTCATCCTAGAAATCGTTTTGAGGTCGTCCCAGACATCGTCCTCTAGGCGTTGTCCTTGAGGTCGTCCAAGAAGTCGTCCTTGAGGTTGTATGAAAGTCGTCCTCTAGGCATCATCCTAGACGTCGTAGAGATAACAGCTTCGCTGGTCCTCCATCTTCACGTAAAGTGGAAGGGCTCTGCATTTTTTTATGCTTTTGTTTTTAATGTGCATTGGTGCCTTTTGTGGTGACAAAATTGGCCAAGGCAAAAGTGCCAAAGTTTCTAGACAAGCAAGTAGTTCATCTGAGGACCGTGGCGTCACCTTTTGAATGGATATTTGAAGGTGGTTTGTTGTGTGCACATTTTGTCCAGCTGGCACGAGTTCAGCTCAGTTCAGTTTATTAGTCCTCAAAGGTACAGTGCCCAACAACAGGAAAGACTCGGTCGTCGAGGCAGTTTATGCGGCTGCGCTAGGCGCATGTTGGCCAGAGGCGCTTTATTTTAGAGAGAGAATAGAGCGAAGGTTCATTCATTTCTTTACCCTGGGCAACGTGTGCCTAGCCAAAGCGAGTCCTGTGCATGCCACCTGAAACTGCCTCGCCGAATGGGTTTTCCGCATTGTTGGAGGCCATACTTCCATTGAAGTGCATTACATGTGGGTGAATCTAAAGAATAAGATATAAGGGTGAGGGTTGCCAACTAACAGTGAATAATCATGAACGAGATAGATATTATGCAGACAACATAGAAAACAGCGAAACAAAATTGAAAAAAATTACACCATCTTCTTGAGGGGAACCATGGGGTGATGCGGAGCATCGTGTTGGTTCCGAGGAAAGAGTCAGTTGCGTGCTGACGTCAAGAGATGACGCCACCGACTGCCCTAGCGTTACCCCCTACGCGAGCCTTTGTCGCGGCTCGCGGCAGAGAAACTTAAAACGCTCACCCCTCGCCGTTTATTTTTTCACACTTGAAGGAGAGGAGACTAGAGGAGGAGAGTTGCGCGCGCGGTGTGAGTAGAAGCGAACGCTTGCGCAGTGCACGCAGCTGGTAGAGAGAGAGAGCGGAGAGAGTAACGCGCAGCTGTTGGAGAGAGGGAAGGAGGAGAGTTGCGCGTGCGTATTGTGAGTGCGGACTACAAGGCCGCGGGACATAGACCCGAGCAAGAGATGCTCCGCATCTAAAAAAAACAGCAAGTGTTAGGTGTGCCATGCAGATGTCTCATAATTTAGCTGGTTTAGTGTTGAGTATGATTTATTTAAGGCAGGAAATTCTAACCAGTAACGTGCAAGAAAGTTGCGAATATTTAGATTTATTAATTTTCACGTTTGGAGGATTTGAAACCACTGCATTTTGGTACTTTTAGGAGGTGGGTCTCGTTACGTCATCTGGACAGTGGGGCAGACCTCCTGACCGGCCATCTACGAGATGCAATAGGGGCTGGTGGTTGTGTCTTGCTCATGTGGGCAGTCGTAGTCTCGTGCCATGTCGGGAGGAACCTTTAATTTCGTGAAATTCCTGCGGTTCTTGACAAGTCTGCAAAGTGTGGGCATCAGTATCCTGCTAGACAAGTTATGCTAACTAGGTCGGTAAGGGGGAGGGGTTACAGTAGAGTGTACTTTGTTTTTACTATAGCCATATCTTTACTATTGTGTGCTCACTGCTGTTGACATCTGCAGATATCTGTTACTTGACCGCTTTTTGCCTTTGGAACGTGCACTAAAAAGACATTTGCCAGCCCGCTTATGGAGGATGGAGCCATCACTGCAGTGATCTTATTCACACCCAATCTCATTGAAGTGGGCTGTAGGTTATCTGAACGACAGTGGGTACACCAAATGTTTGTTTGTTTTGTTCAAACACAAGGTGTGATTGCAGTCATGCTCTAGCTGTAATACGTCTCCACCCAGAACTGCGCCACTGCTGCATTGTTAATAGTAGAGGGTGTCTACCAATGTCAAGAGATATAATGACCCTGTGGAGGGAGAGCAAATAAAACACTGCAAAGGTCAAGAAAATTTGAGGAAAATGTTTTTTATTGCATTCTTTCCGTGACACCCTAGCTCAGCTCAAGAATATAATTAGTATTAAAAAGTTCAAACCTAATTGTTTCTTCGTTTTTTAATGTCACCGGAAATAGGTTAGCATGCCATACTTGCTCCTCCCTGTGGCAACCTTGGTTACCACCGTATGAGTGACTTCCTTCGTTTGAACGCTTTGTTTCTCTCATGCAGTTGGCGCTGGTTTCCTGGAGGGATTACTTCTTCAAGCCTCTGCACAAGCAGGTAGGTGACCTGCACATTTTACGCCAGTGTTCCTCCCTGCTTTCGACATCGGTTCCCGTCATGCATTCCATTGCCTCAGAAGCAACACATTACTGTTATGGCTTCATGAAACCTACCGATTGTTTCATTTATGTTGCATGCCTCTAGTTTTGGCTAGAATTTTGTTAGGGTCATCTCTACATGGAATAAAACCATCTACTAGACTGATCGGAACAAATTTGACTGTACAATCATTTTGAACAAAGGCATAGTTGCTGTTCTAGAACATTTATATCTATAACTAAGTGAGAAGAACTGGCATTCCACTGTTCCAGACAGTATAATGTGTTTTCATTTGCATCATTTCCAAATTTGACCATGGTGTTTTCTTTTTTGTTCTTTTTAATAAGAGCAAGTGGAACATTCCAGAAGCAGCTTGATTGCAAGGGCTCACATTTTGAACATCTTTCCCCAGGTCACTAATGCAGTGCTGAAGCTTATAGAGAAGGAGCGCAATGGGGAACTCATCAATACGAGGCTTGTCAGCGGAGTGATGAATTGTTACGGTGAGCTTTTTGGTTTCGTTTTTATTGTCAGAAATTATGTTAGCCTTTGAAGTACCGTATTTGCACGAATATAACGCGACCACGAATATAACGCGAGGGCAAGTTTTGATGCCCTCAAAAAGAAAAAAAAATTTATTACTATTATAACGCGAGCTTAGGCCGCGTCAATTTCTTGCACTCGGGGCATAGTAGAAGTTAAAAGTCAATGGAAATAGATGAAATGTCAGTTTATGTTTTGAGTGCACTCATCCTCACTGCTCAGGTCCTTCCGTTTACAATCCACTTGGCGACCACGCAGATAAGCAGCAGCACGGCACCCACGGCTTGTCTGGTAGTTCCTTTTCCTTTGCGCGAGCTCCTCGGCAGCCCACAATCCAAACAAGGCACGAAGCAGAAGCACCAACACACAAACACCAGACCACTCTGGAGCAGAAACTAAAAAATGCGCAGGCAGAAAAGAATGCTGAACCCGATACACGATCACACTTCTTATTCTGGTCCCTCTGCATAAACAAACAGCTCGTGTTGACGCCACGTGGTCTTGGCTTGGCTTGTGTTGACTTGACTTGGCCTGGCTTGGCTTGGCCAGTGCCCGCATTCTCGCATGGCGCGCGTGCCGAGTTTTTGCGGCGTGCGGCCGTTTTACAAACACAAAAGCGATAAAAATGCTTTCTTTGTGTTTTCTATTCGCCCCTTCACGTGGCCCAGTAGCTAATAATTTCCCTCCACACCCCCACCGGATCTCCTGCATGGAGCCGTAGGGTTGGCTTTCTCCTCTGGCTTTCTCCAGACTCGCGCGCCTCGTGGCTGAACTCAATTCCGAATATAACGCGAAATGCGTTTTGGAGCACGCAATTCCGAAAAAAAATTCGCGTTATATTCATGCAAATACGGTAACTTGCAAAAGTTGTGCAGAGCTGTTGCAGTAGCAGAGGGACTAAGTTTAGCCCTTTGTTTTGTCCCTGTAGTGCAAACAAGTCTGCTAAAGACAGCTCTCTGCATGTGAGGGAGGAGGAAGTACAAGAACAGTGAGATTGATTGATTATGTTTGCACCAGCAGAAGGCATTCTTTTTAGGGGTAAACAACTCCTTTGCTCTATCGTAGCACCCCCGTAATCTTAACAAAAACAATGTACCCTTCAAGGTATTTTGTCTCCCCTTTCTCCAAGTCCGAGTCCTTGTTAGCAAAGAACTGGCCAGTCGCAGAAAAGACAAGGCTGCAACGGTGGCAGCCATCGACACCTGTGTGGAGCAATCCTCCAATGAGCTCGGTGCCATGATGTCACTGTTACCCTCTGTGCAAAGAAGAGACAAAGTTGCTTGCTGTTGAACAGTTTACTTTGTCGCAGCTATAATGTTACAAGCACGAGCATCAATCGATTGTGGTCGGTGTAGAGGTGCAGAAAAATGCAGAATTTTAGAATCGGTCAAAAATTCATTATTTCTCTTCTTTTTTTTTTTTTTTTTACATGAAAGGACACAAAAAAGCATTATTACAGCAAAGCTGTTTATGGCTAGGGTTTCTTGGATTTTTCATGTGCAGTGAATAAAAACTATGCTCGCACCGCCGTACGAGAGCACGCCTTTCCCGTATAAAAGATTCAAAGTAAATAACCAAAATAAAGCGTTATTGGACGCGCGTACAAGGTGCCATTTGTTTTAGGCCTTTGCTTTAGAACAGTCACTGCTGCAGGCTCTGGCACATGCAGCGCATGTAATACCATTCCCTGCATTCTCCTTGAAGCTTGGGTAATTTAGCAATAGGTCTATTCAGTAGATTAGTAAGCAATAGGCACCATTTTCAAGATCAGTAGACTCGGGTAGGTAAAGGTTTCTCAAGGATATGCCGCTGTGTGACCCGCGTCAGCCAGGTCTACACTCAGACCGCCCTCTCTTTGTGGTCGTTCCAAGTGCTCGCATGCCTAGTTTCCTTTCCTTCCGCTCTCCCAGGGTAGCTGTCCCGTCGCGCGTGTCTAGTTTCCTCCGGCTCCTCGGGGCGGGTCTGTGTCGTGTGCTAAACAGGTTCGTTGGTCATCCTCCTTCACGGAGTGGAATTGCTCATAATATTTTGGCCGGAGTCTTTCTTCTAAATTGATTTGTAATGCTTCACTGCTTGTTTGCATTGTGGTATCTTCATTCCCTTTGTCAGCACCTATATCTTGAGAACGAAACAGTCGTTCAATGCAAGCTAACATCTATTTTAACCTTCAGTTCACAAGTAGTCCTGGTTTGCCTTCAATTGGGGCTCATCTCGGCGCGGAGAAAGTCTTGGAACTCTGTAACTCACTTCAAAATGTTCCAACTTGCAAGAGGACGGTGTCACAGCAGGCATCTTGAGGGAAAGTGTATAAATGTTTCTGCTGCCATTCTGCATATTGTAAGTTGGCGTCTATAGTCGGTGACAGGTCAAGAACGAAGTGGAAGCTGCTCCCACCTCTTTCCACTTTAGTGGAGCGAACGGTGGAGAGGAGGCGACCTCCTCTCCACCATTCGCTCTGCTAATGTGGAAAGAGGTGGGAGGAACTTCCACTTAGTTCTTGACCTGTCACCGACTATAGATAAAGCAAAGCTCTCAGACGAGGTGCGAACTATGTATGCCCCCACAGTGGAGCTGGGCCTGAACGGGGACGAGCCTTCGGCCAAGGGTCCCAACCTGTCGGTGTACAAAGACGCATTCGAGAACACCTTCCTCGAGGACACGGAGCGCTTCTACAACCGGGAAAGCATGGAGTTCCTCAGGCAGAATCCCGTCACAGAGTACATGAAGAAGGTATCTGCCACTCCTTCCTTCGCTCCTTGGATCTGCGGCCACCAATTTTCTCGGCTATCTCTTGCCGGGTCGCTAGACTTGTCAAATACCAACTTGGGACTGAAGTTTCGAGAGTAAACTAAATATGACAATAAAAGTGATTTCAAGCCCAGTACCGATTAGTCTAGTCACTCGTCAGTCAGTATTCTAGGAAAGAATTTGACACTTTTCTACTGTTTTGTAACCATATTTTTTTTCCATGCTACTACTATACCCGTTTCCACCTCAAGTAAAGCGAGTTTTGCGCATTGTTCATGCAGGGTGCAAAGTAGTTTTTACGAGATTTGGTTCTCGGAGTAAAAAGGCAATGCTTTTGGCGTTTGGAACGTGCACGTCTTCATAAGATAACATATATGTAATCCGAAAAGAACCTACATATGTCCTAATTATCTACATAAAGGGGAAATTAGTGAAGCTCCGCAAGGAACCAGACTTTTTACTACGGTTCTTGAGGTGAGAAACTGGTATAGTTCTGTAACATCTTTGAGAAAGGAGGCTCTGATGTGGCAAAGAATTAACCTTTCTGTCAAAAGTTGGTATACCCTCGTAAGTGTGGATGCCTTGTATACCCTGCCAACTTTATTGAAATTGCACAAATATTTATAAAGTAGACCCTCGAAGGGAGTGTTTACCCTTAACCCCTTGCCTACTAATAACAAGTGTTATGCGTGCCACCCAAACCGTAAAACCCGACCACGAGATTGACTTGTGTTTCAGTTTTGGTGCGTGTTTAGCACGCCCTCCGACAGGTAGCAAAACCACCCCTCTTGCTCTTTTTACTTTGGGTTGTTTGCTCGTTTGTTTTGCTGTTTGACAGAGAGAGAATGCTTCATTCAACCTAGAAAGAAAAAGAAAAAGCAGTCGCTTCTAAGCGTTTACACTAAACCAACGTGGCTTTGGCGCGGAGGTCCGCTTTAACCGACGAAGAGGTAGAAAACCTTTTTTGAAAGTGAGTGACGACGAATCCTACACTTTTTCCAATTTTTGGAATCGGGCGATAGTCTGATGGACAGGAGTGATGAGAACGATCGCGAATCTTGCAAGCATGACATCACCTTCGGCGTCTGCATGTTCAGCGGGATTTGGACCAGAAGTCCCGATGTAGAGCAAGATACCACACGTGAAAATAGAGAAATTTTTTTTTTTTGCCTTAATTTGGTGCAAATTGCTTGCTTAAAATAAAATTTTGCTGTACATTCTATGAAGAAACAAAACAAGTAGGCAAGGGGTTAGTTGTACAATTTTATAATTTTCTGCAATTGGTTCTCAACAAAGGTTGGTTTGCTCCACGGTGCATCGTTGCGTAGCCCATTCGGGCCTAACCTCTGCTTTAGCTGGAGAAGGACCGACACCTAGGTAGTAGAGAGAGCGGGGAGATTCAGATGGTTATCCTGAGGAACTCGGTACTTTCTAGGGAACCTAGTTTTAGGACCCAGATCCACACAGCACCTCAAAGAAGTCAAGTTTGTCATCAGTGCATCCACTGCTGTGCAAGAGATTCCCGAAAGCTTTTAAGCAAAAAGGCAAAAAAAAAACTCAATTTTAGTTTGGAAGCAGTGTTTTAGTGTTTGAATGTATTCTGAAGTGCATTCTGGCACATACTGTAGCACCCAGAATGTTCCCCGAACATTCTGGGGTATTCTGAAGCGTTCTAAAGGGTGTGTCCCGTGGCAGGCGGAGCAGCGGCTGACGGAGGAGCAGCGGCGGGTGCAGCTGTACCTCCACGAGACGACGCTGGAGGCCCTGGCCAAGACGTGCGAGAAGGTGCTCATCGAGAAGCACCTTGAGATCTTCTACACAGAGTTCAAGAACCTGCTCAACGACGACAAGAACGACGGTATGAGCCCCGCATTCACTGCTGCCCTCTTACGACGTTGTCCCGCTGCGTCACTGTGGCCATCCGGATACTTGCAAAGTCTGTGACAAGATCGAGCTTACGGGCAGAACTGGCCCTTCGGCCAGGTTTGCAAGCCAGTTGGCATCCATGGTCATTTGTCTTACTCATTTAATTCCTGGAAAATGGACCCTTTATTCATCTCTGAATACTCTCTTCATTCGTGCAACAGGCAAGGGTTTTTTTGTTTTGTTTTTCTGAACTGTAAAATGTTTGCCGTAGGCATTCGGGCTTCTATCAATTTTAGGGGCGAAGCTCCTTAGGGGCTAGCCATGTCCATCGTCGTCGTCCGGTGCCCGTGCTCCTGCTCGTGAGCTCACGTGCTCGTGAATACGTGCTCGTATAAGGCAAAAAAAAATAAAAAATTATAAAGAAAAAATGATGAAAAAAAATTTTGCGCAGTCATCAGGATTTTAACCTGTGTGGGGAGACCCCAATGGATTTATATAGTCCATTGCAACCTAAGAACGAAGGGCGAGCGTAAGACGGTCCGGGGAGGAGGAAGCAGACGGAACACTAAAGAGAGAAGGAGGTTTCCCCCTCCCTTCTCCAGCGTTCCGTCTGCTTCCTCCTCCCGGCCCTTCTTACCCTCGCCCTTCGTTCTTAGGTTGCAACGGACTGTGGTCCATCGCCTTAACCACTCGGCTACGACTGCGGGACGAGTAGGGGGCTCTGAGATGTGCTAGTAACTCAAGAGCAGGGGATGTCATGGATGAAACGTTGCATGTAGCCGCTCAACGTCTATACAGGAGAGGGCGCTGCGGTCAAATGTGTATATAATCGCGTTAAACTTTGCATGCATTGGGTCAACGTTTATAGACGAGAGGTCGCTGCAGTCAAATGCTCAAATGCGTATATAACCATGTTCCATACCACACACTCTCTTTCTGACATGGATAAAAACGAATGAAAGGCTCGGCATGCTGCGGCTCAGCGTCTACGCAGACAAGCGCCACCAGAGCTTCGCCCCAATCAACATCATTCACCATGTGGAGATGCGGTCAATTTTTAATGCGAATAGCATTCTTTGGATACTTCACGCACTTTTCGTCTATGTATCTATCTATCTATCTATCTGGCTATCTAACCTCTTACGCCCGCGGGTCGATAAATAAATAAAAAAGACCGGCGCCGGCTGGGATTCGAACCGTTGACCCTTTGATCAGCAGGCAGACGCGCTAACCACAGAGCTATGAAGGCAGTCATTCAACGCACTCTAAACGGTTGTTTATATCTTTACCACAGGACGCGCTTTACAGCGCTGTCACAGCTACCGGTGCGCGCGCGTTCCATGCACGAGGGCTCATTCCGCTCTCGTGAGGCTGAGCACGGCCGCTAGCTCACCCTCTCCCGCGCTCGGGAGAGGGTGATGTAGCGGCCGTGCTCAGCCTCACGAAGCGGAATGGCCCTCGTGCATGGAGCCGCAGCGCTACCAGCTAGCTGTGACAGCGCTGTAAGCGTATCTATGATAAGATATAAACAACCGTTTAAATACCGTTGGTTGAGACTAGCTGAGATGCCAGAAAGTCTGGTCGGTACCATTTTGGTGTTTGTGCGTATGGCGCATGCTTTGCTCGCCTTCCTAAGTGACACAAACGCACGTGCTGGGCTGCGGAGATCGTGCGCAGGGCTGTGAAAGTGTCAACAAATTTAGAATCGCCTCAAGAGTGGGCTGGCGTATCTAGAGTGTGCCGGCCACCTGACGAACGCGCATAACTCCGCACCGTTTGATGCTATTCGCATTAACGTAGATAATCATTCCCAAAGGATGGGTTCTGCTGATTTTTTATCTTTAGTATGCCCTAGCATTTCTTTTACAATACCGTCTTCCTGTAATAGGTAACATTCTTGGCTCTCATGGCCTTGGCAACCTTTGTACCATTAATACCAAAAAAAAAAAAAAATCGGATATAGTAAATGATGGTATGTCCTGCAAAGCCATATCTTTCCAAGTTGCAGTATCATTTGGCTGCTGTCTCTTTCTCTTTTTTTTTTTTTGTCTGTCTACTCTCTTGGCCTTGTTGCATTGCCACGAATGAAAGAAGAGATGAATTCAGAACTGAAAATGATCGTTCAATGAGGCGAACAAAAGAAAGGTTCAAAACATCTTGCGTCTTTGACGGAAGGGTGACTGTTCTGAAAGCAGCCGCTTACCTCCGCTTTTATACACTCGGTAAGTTCAGAAATGTTCCGAACTAGAACTCACGACGACAGCCGAAGATGTTTTAGAATTTTGTAATAGTGTACAGAATTATTAAAGAAGGAACCAGGTCGATCATTCCCCCACCCGCAGCTTGAGGGTCCAAGCTCGCCTGTTGACTTTAGTTTTTGCGAGCTGTTTTCAAGCGGAGAAAAATGGGAACAGCGATGTGGCGTTCTGCTTCATTACAATTTGTTCCGAGATTGTGGTCTTTCCGGAAGCGGTGCCCCATTGTTGGGCCCTTAAAGGCTCGTTGCTTCCTATCGTCATCTGTCCCAAAGCGTTTTTCTTTAACTCGAGATATCTCGCTCGTGGAGATCTCGAGAGAAATAGTAGTTATGACGACGACCCAAATTGCCTCGACACTATTTAAGGCTTGGACGGAGCCCAGATATGGTTTAAAGGATTGCTTTTACAGGGGCAAGGGGTGATAAGATAAACAGTGTGATGACAGGTCACGCAGCGACACCGTTTTATTTATTTATTTATTTTTTCTAATCTTACGAGAGTCTTACGACACAAAACCGTGTTTTACTCTGTGGCTTGTTTACTCTGCAGGATATTTCAGTGCAGTGCAGTTTCTGAAAACTCGTGCATGGCTTTGATGGGAAGAAAATGTGCACACACACTGTTCTACATTCTGTGGAGGTTATTGACCTTAATTGAGCCGAAACAATGATTGACCTGGAGAATTAAGGCCGTGAACTGAGCACTAGTTCAAATGTGATAAAAAAAAGGCCTCAATTCATAGTTCTAGAAAAGTGGAAGAACAAGTTTTAACGGCTTTTTTGCCAGGAATGGTGCCTTAAGTCCTTTTGCCTTTAGAAGTAAGAGGTAGGGTACCATTGATCTGTACAGTAGAACCTCGTCGGAAAGTTACCCGTTTGCGTTTTCCTTGTTTTTACGTCCACGAACGCCGTTCTTATTGGCCTCCTACAGCAATATAGGTGTAATAGTTTTCTGTTTGTTGCATCTGCCTTCCCCGTCGCAGTGGTGGGAATGCTGCGCCAATTGCGCCTAGCTGCGCCAATTCATAGATGCTGCTACATCCTGCTACAATTGGGTGTTTTTTGCTGAAATTGCGCCATCCCTGCTCCAAAGGAACATTTCCGCGACCGAAAATTGCAAAGAGCTCCTTGTCGCCTCAGAACGAACACCAGGTGGCGCAAGTTACCAGCCAATACGAAGGGAGTACTATAGATAGTCAAGACGAACCAGACGAACGACAGCCGATAGCCAACAGAATCCAATCCTAATCCTGTCTTCCTTGTTTGGGCGGGTGGGCCCGTTCGCCTCTGTGCTTCTGCGATGGCGCTTTCAACACTAGTGGGTCCCTTTCTTTCATCATTATGTTGGCCTGCCGCAGCACTTTATTTACGGTGTAGCAAACCTAAACTGAGCGCATTAACACGCGCGTTTTAAACCGTGTTTGAACACTTTCGCTTGTGCAATTGACAAATCGGCTCGCGATTGACGCTTTTCGTGATACGCGTGGAGTGTGCTGCTTCTGTGATTCTCGAACAGTTAGTAATAATAATAATATTTATGGTGCAAATAAAAATATTATTATTAAAGCGAAAGGCTCAATAAGCGGCGAAGAAAGCATCACCACGTGCGCATGTGCTATACCGGGCACGGCATGAACAGGTCATCGCTCGTTTTTCTCTTTTCTTTTTTGAATTGGAAGGTTGTCGCCAAAACTACTACCTAGTGCGGTGAAATCTCATTCGGGTTACCTACCAATGATGTAAAGCATGGTGCTGGTTAATTCCGTAACGACTATTTTTGCTGACTGGACGTTTTGCGAAGTTGGAAAGTGCAGGTTTCCGGGATATTTCGCGGGTAAAAAAGTTCGCAACCAGATGGTATGTATGCTTTTTATTCGTTTCCATGGTATGTCTTATTTGCATGACTAATATTTTGCGATGGCTTAATTAGGCCCTCGCTAAAATTAAGGCGTTTACAGTATCACATCTGATCGCGATTTTTTTTTTTAGCCCGCGAGATATTTTGGAAATTTGCACATTCCAAATTTGCAAAATGTTGAGTCTGGCCATTATGTGAAACGGTACGGTGTCGTCTTTGTGTTAGCTGTGTCGCGAATGTATTGGTAGCCCCGGTGTGTATCCGAGTTTAAGCGTATGTCTCAAATTTTAAGGAGAGCAGACTTCTTAAATATTTTGCTGCCTCAAATTTTAAGGAGAGCAGGCTTCTTAAATATTTTGCTTGCTCAGTGACTTGTGAAAACAGTGCCGCTCTGTCAGTCAGCCAATAGCCAGGTTGAAAATATCTAACTTTTTCAAGAATCTTGCATTCAGTGACTTATCTTTTAAAAGCCATGCACATTTGAATACTGTCATGGTAAATTCTGTTGATATCATCAAGGAAATATTAATGTTGAGCATATTCTGTGCAGGGTGTCATAGCAAGTTTAATGTGGACATACTGCAACAGACGGATGATAATGGAGACCGCATTGTGCTCTGGTGCAGACCAGGGGAGAGAGAAGAGGACGGTTACTGCATTGTGTGCGATCAGACAATCAACTGTTCTCAGTTGTATTGTGTAAGACACCAGAAAGAAATGTAATATATGTTCTGTTCCCAATTGATTGGGCTACTGTTTTCACATCATACTATGAAAGATCTGTATACATTTCAGACACATTCATTTATATTCTGTTTACCTGTCATGCTGGGCGGTGCTAGTTTTTACCGGGGGCATCGAGTACAAGTATTGGTTTTTAGTTGTACATGCTAATCAATTTTTGTTTTGTCATTTATTGCGGGTTATTTGAATTGTTTCTATTGATTCTAGTCAAGAGATCTGTGTACATGACAAAATTAATAAGTTTGTGCTGTTGTTTACCTGTCTTGCTGGGTGGCAGACCCCTGCTACAAAAGTTATTACAGCTGCTCCAAAACACGTTTTTGCCTGCTACACGAGCTGCTCCAAAAGTCTTGTGGGCATTCCCACCACTGCCGTCGTTACATCTAAAAACTAATTCAACGCAATGATTTTAACTTCTCCTTTCCTTTTTGCTCCGCTCCTACCTTCTTATTGCGATAGCTGTTGTCGGCTCTTCCCACCACTGGGATGTTGATGTTGTAGTTGTAGTTGCTTGTTGTTGTCGACATTGTAGTTGGCAATGTAGGACGTCCGTCGTCGATGTCGCAAAATCCTTGAAAAAGATGCCCGCTACCTGTGGAAGTCGATTCTGGGTCGGCTGCGTGCGAAGCGGAGACCACAGCTGCTCTATACCTAATGTTTTTTGTTGTACCATAAACCGCTGCACATGCTCTGGGAAAAAAAAAAAATGATGTAGCTCTGTTAGTGCCAAGAGCATGTGCCGGGAAACGCAATTTCACGCACTCCAGAACAAAAAGAAACGGAAGCGTTCGAAGTAAAATGGTCAGATATCTATTTTGTTCCGTATGCTTTTTGTTCACGCACAGTGCGTGAATGCAACACCGATGCCCAATGACTTCGCTGTGACTTGTGACAGCTATCCATGAGACGGTATTGTGGATTAACACAGGACTGGTCAACCTTTCTTACCTCAGCCCCCTGCACTGGCAAGACCTTGATCTAAACTGAAAGGGATACAGGGTGTTGTAAGGTGCATTGTGGGCAGTTACACGACTGCATGGAATCGCATGGCACGCCCGTGTACGTGACTGTGACGTCACGTCACATCGTGTTGACATAAGCGTGTCCTGTAACATTGCGATTTAAGCTCCTTTGCATAAAATTGAAAGGTACGGAACATTGTGTGTTTTCAATGTCTCGGACAGCTCTAAGGCCCCAAAAGTCGAAGGTGTGACGCACAAAAGAAGTCTAAAATCGCTAAAAAGTCGAGAAGCCGCGTTACGGGTTTTAGTTGAGCGAGTAGCTTCGTGCTTTGGTGGACGGCGAACCAATTTAGATGAAATGCGAAGGTATGAAAAGGATGCAGCGGTGTCCTTGTTTGCTCTCGACCTTTGTGTTTGTGAGTATCCTTATTCCCCAATTTGGATGGCAGTGCACTCTTTGCATCGTCGCACGCGAGGGTTTACGAGAGCGGATAACTCATTCTGCCTTCTTCCTCGCCATCTCCTCCCTCGCATCCCCTTTGTGGAGTTCTTCTCACTCAACAGACCAGTCGGTGCAAGGCGGTTTCTCCGCCTGTGCTTTTTTTTTCGTGCTATTCATTGCGGTCGGCGAAGGAGCCCGGGGCAACCGCTCTGCCGGTAGCGTGGCTGCGCTGTGGGACGGTTCTTGGGAATAGGTCCTGTATTGGTTCAACCATGTCTGTAACTTAACCCCACCAATTGCCAAGAAGAGCAGTCCCACCGTGCGGCCACGCAACTGGGAGAGCAGTTGCCGTACCTGGTTCACTCACCGACTGCAACGAGCACCAGTAGCAGTACCAGTTCCAAGAGGCGTTCATTGGAACGCCGGTTTCCTAAACACACCGTGGTCGAGCGAACAATACGGGTCATAGGCCCCGAGCCGCCGTCAATGGAGAGACAAAGAACAGGCGCGTCGTCGTTGGAGGACAAGGGCACGCCTACTTTGTCTATCGAGTCTAAGGTCAAACTGCCGCACCGCTAGGGTATGGTGTTTTAGGGTATTTGCGTTTCATTGAATGCTCTTGGATCTAGATCATCCTCTGGTATGGCATTACAACCGTCTAAACCGGTTATAACAAAGTCAACTAGAATCTGAAATCCCTTTGCCACATCCGCTTCTTCGTTATATCTAAACGCCATAAAATAAAATGCAAAAATTAAAAAAAACACAAAAAAACAAGCCATTACAGGCGATGTTTATCGTGCCTGCAGAAAGCAATTGAGGCTTCCCCCGCACGTGCTCTCTGCTAGATCAGAGCCGCCTCTCCTAAACTGCAAGAAGTGCTGATCGAAAGAAGATAATGCAAGCTACCTACACCGTCCGACTGGTGCCGCGTAGGACGCCGGCAGTGGATGCCACTTGTTACGTTCATGCACACTTCAACGAGGATGGCGGCATGTTTTTGTTTCAAGGAGATCGCCTTAGTCTTTTTTTGGAGTGCCGGCAGTGCCGGGACTCGGCGTCGTTGAGTGGCGATGACTTGCCAAATTGGTGCTTGAGCGAAGCTAGACTGTCGCACAGGAGAGCGACCACACCGACTAGCGACGCTGACACAGAACACGAAGCAAACAAAGAAGCGCACACAGCACCTAGTTCCCACTCAAGTTCATGTCTCGTCGGTATAGAGAGCCTAGATTTAAGAAAGGGGGCAACTCTAGATCGGGGTCACGTGATTTGTGGGCCGCGTTTGTAAAACGAGATGCAGCCTTCAAGGAATCAAAAGCGTTCCTCATCTGGAAACCTGTTCGCCCTCTGCCCGGTTTTCCCTGCCTTGTTGGCCACGAGACAGCCAAATCTGCCCGGGAAGAAAGGAAGAAAAGTTTATTTTCAATAAAACGGCAACCTTAGTCAAGGTCGCCTGAAAAGGCTGCTCCGCGTGGTCGACCAGGGTGAGTTGCTCTTCAGCTCTGGGGCTACCCAGCCATGTGCCGCATGGTGTGGGGGACGTGGGCGTCTGCCATTCAGTCGCAAATGTTCTCCATGGTTGGAGTTGCTCCCTCCCTTAAATCCAGGTTCCCTCCGTCGTCTCCTTCGGTACTTTGTCGCCACGCCAGAACGGCTTTTCCTCGTGCGACACAGAAAAGCCTCCTCCCAGATAAGGGGTGGGAAGCGGACGACAATGCAGAGGCTGCCTTTGACGACTTTTGTAGCGCGTCTGTGGCTTGTTCTGCTTGGCAGCGGCAGCAAAATGCGGAGATCTGCAACTTGCTAAAATGTTTAAATTTTAGTTTATTTTTATTTTTTATTTTTTGAAGCTGCTCGATTTCCTTCGCTAAAAACATACAAACGGGAATGGGAAATAGTAACCGCTTCGCCATAGCCGCTATTTCATTGTGATTGACTTTGTTATGTGCTAATACTCGAATATACGAATTCGAATTGAATAGAAAGTTCCCGAATAATTCAATTCGCGAATCGAATTCCTAGTGCGCTGTGGGCGTGGAGCTGACAAAAGAGCCGTTTTTTCTCCCGATGTTCGCGCCGTGATGTTAGGCAGATCATGCGAGAAAACGCCCCTCTTGGCCCTATCATTCGACAAAATTCTAACGCCCAGGTTAGAAAAAACAAAAGGAACGAACGCCAAAAACTTTATAGCACGCAGATTTACTCATGATCGTGACGCAATCTAACCTCGAATCACAACCGAAACATCCCGTTTGCGCTGCTTCCAGAGAGGAATAGACCATTTGCTATATCACCCAAGTGCCCCGGCCCGCGCTCAAAGAATCATGGGAACGGTGTTCCTTCAGCTCCTTAGTCAACGGTAATTTCGACCCTATCCTTGGTTACACAGGTTTTGAACGTAATTCGGAGTCACCCTGAACAAGCACCTGATATACCCCAGTGACCTGTCATATCGCTTTTAAAATTTCTCCTCAATGTCAGCGTTTTTGATACTGTTCATGCTGTCCACACTTCAACCTGGATGGGCTGCAGAAATCTCTTACATTATTATCATGCTTATCATGCTGATATTAAGTTAGAAACGCTAAAAATGCTATAAACCAGCCCCGTGGACTCCGAGCTAAATCCTGGTTTTTGTTGTAGTGAATTATCCGCTTTTTAAGCAATTCCTGCTCAAACAACAATCACGAGAATGATAATATTGTAAGAGATTTCTGCAGCTCAGCCAGATTGAAAGGTGGATCGCATGCGCACTATAAAAAATGCTGCCGTTGACGAGCAATTTTAAAAGTGATATGACAGGTCACTGGGGTATATCAGGCGCTTGTTCAGGGTGACTCCGAATTACGCTCAAAATCTGTGTAACCATGGAGTTGGTCGTAAATTAGCGATCACTAGGGAGCTGAAGGAACACCGTTCCCATGATTCCCTGAGTGCGGGCCGGTGTGCTTGGGAGTGCTGCAAATGGTCTATTGTTGGAAAGGCCGGAATTCCGCGCCATGCCTAGTTTTTTTCACGAGTAAAGCCCCTCGTTTCAAATTGAAGCGCCGAGTAGAACACACTTGCCGCACTCACAGAAATCGGCGATTTCACGATCACAGAAAGAAAACCACGTTAACCACGCCGATGAAACCAGTCGAGTTATCGTCGTCGTTCGTTTAGAACCGCAAGGCGCGAATTCTGATTCGGAACGAAACAAAACGGAAAAATAGTGTGCCTAGATTTGAGAGCGTTTCCAACCGCTCAATAGCCGCGTTTGATAGCATCTTCGATCAACTCGCACCGGAATTGCCCTGAAACCTGGACAGTGCACAGCGCTCCTTGGTTTTGCAGCACGAAGTCGGTGCAACATCGAAGACAAACCTGCGCAGCGGCGGTGCGTCGCGGCGGTGAACCGCGGTGAGCTCCACCATGCGTCACCTCGCATTTCGTTAGTTTTTCTTGCGTAGGTCCGCGTGCTAAGCCTGTCTGCTGTCAATTTCTCCTGTTTTTTTACTCGCGGATTTGGCGGTCCCACACAAATGAACATTGTGGACGTGATTGTCAATGGGGCCACGAAGCGGGTGACAACTCCACAGGTATGTGTTGCCCATCATTGGTGGTTCGAGAAAGAAAACCACCACATAATAGCCGTACCTCGGTGTCATCGAAACACCTCACAACGCTTTCCACGAAGTTCACACCTTTCGGGTGCTCCTTGCCATTGCAGCAATCGCCGGTAACTGCAGCGATGATAAGAGCTCGTCATCTTGCTCTCAGAAAAGCTGAGGAATTCATGGAGTGCAGATGCGAGGCTTGGTCGTTTTTGCAAGGTCGCCACCTCGATAGACTGCACGTCTGCTATTCCTGCCATCTCCTCGATTCCCGCTCCTGGCCGCAATGCCTGATGGGACTGCACCCGGCGCACCATCGATTTTCTCGGTGCTCGTTGGGGCAACGAAAAGCTGCACCGGGAGGGTGCGCTCTGTTGATTGAGGACGTCCGGTGTGCACCGGTGCACTGGATCGAAGACGCACGGGGCGCACCTCGTTTCACCGGTGCGTATGATCGGGGATGCTATGAAATACAAACTACGAGAAGGCGACGAAAAGACGAAAGCATCATTCGGGATCGGGCAGGCAGAGCAGGCGCCGTCGCTGTTCTGCTTGCTCGCCTTCTTTCCACACGACAACACAACACATGTGCACTTACGACTAATCTGCGCTGGAGCCGTCTCCGTGGTTTCATTTTCACTTGCTCCTTCTTTTTAAGGGGATACACACCCTGAGAGGGTCAACTTTTGAACCTTTGGGTTAAAGTTAATTAAATTTACAGGGTAGGCTGGTGGTCATGCTAGTGGGTGCGTAACAAAATTTCAGATCTGTCGGTTAAGCGGGAAGGAAATTAGGGCAGCTTCAATCAGCAACACCCCTACGTTGTTTAGTTAATCTATCGTCGGAAAACTATCACAATATTCAAGATTTTTATTCACTAGATATGTAGCAGAATGCCTAGGAGGTGCACCTATGGAAAGTTTTTTGTAAAAAGTCATTGATTTCTATCAATTTTCTCTTCTGCTAAATTGGTCAACTTTTTAATCTTCCGTGTCTCCGACAAAATGTCAACATTTTATCATAAAAGACATCCGTAAAGTGACAAACCAACTCCATAGGCAGCATTCCTTATTAAATTTCAGTCAGGAAAAGTAAAGAACGAGCCTTCCCTATATTGCCATTATCAAACGATAGATTGACTAAAATGGAATTATACGAAAAAGTGGAACGGAGAAAAATGTGTTCAAAGTAGAGCACTGCACAAGCCGGAATTTCTTGGCCCGGCCCGACCCGGCCCGGTAGAGACACGGCCGGGCCCGGCCCGAGCCCGACAGAATATTTTATTTCTAGGCCCGGCCCGACCCGGCCCGGTAGAGACACCGCCGGGCCCGGCCCGAGCCCGATAATATTTTCAAATATGAGCCCGAACCCGGCCCGAGCCGGAAAACTGGGACCGAGTTTTTTTTACACCATAAATATGCCGACTTAGAATATGCATTTTCGAGAGTATGGGCGAAATATGCGCATCATTTGCGACAGTCTTTGAACTCAAGGCACACCGAGAATCCTTGAGACAAAAGTGGGGAATTTTTTATTTATGAATTTCTTGAAGAGATATGGCACTTTTAATGCGAATAGCATTCTTTGGATACTTCACGCACTTTTCGTCTATGTATCTATCTATCTATCTATCTATCTGGCTATCTAACCTCTTACGCCGCGGGTCGATAAATAAATAAAAAAGACCGGCGCCGGCTGGGATTCGAACCGTTGACCCTTTGATCAGCAGGCAGACGCGCTAACCACAGAGCTATGAAGGCAGTCATTCAACGCACTCTAATCGGTTGTTTATATCTTTACCATAGGACGCGCTTTACAGCGCTGTCACAGCTACCGGTGCGCGCGCGTTCCATGCACGAGGGCTCATTCCGCTCTCGTGAGGCTGAGCACGGCCGCTAGCTCACCCTCTCCCGCGCTCGGGAGAGGGTGATGTAGCGGCCGTGCTCACCCTCACGAGAGCGGAATGAGCCCTCGTGCATGGAACGCGCGCGCACCGGCTAGCTGTGACAGCGCTGTAAAGCGCGTCCTATGGTAAAGATATAAACAAACGTTTAGAGTACCGTTGGTTGAGACTAGCTGAGACGCCAGAAAGTCTGGTCGGTACCATTTTGAGTGTTTGTGCGTATGGCGCGTGCTTTGCTCGCCTTCCTAAGTGACACAAACGCACGTGCTGGGCTGCGGAAATCGTGCGCAGGGCTGTGAAAGTGTCAACAAATTTAGAATCGCCTCAAGAGTGGGCTGCCGTATCTAGAGTGTGCCGGCCACCTGACGAACGCGCATAACTCCGCACCGTTTGATGCTATTCGCATTAACGTAGATAATCATTCCCAAAGGATGGGTTCTGCTGATTT
The DNA here is from genome assembly GCA_037355805.1 of Ixodes ricinus. Taxonomy (NCBI): domain Eukaryota; kingdom Metazoa; phylum Arthropoda; class Arachnida; order Ixodida; family Ixodidae; genus Ixodes; species Ixodes ricinus. Next base: position 152,570 of record JAZHYW010029458.1, read on the forward strand.
TTTGTTGTTCCATTCCATTCGTTTCAGAGAACTTTTCTTCCTACATATTTTTGTGGAGAAACAATAAATTGTCCATGGACTCTTTCTTCAGGCAGGTCCGTCTTGCTTGCATTATGTAGCCCGCCGCGCTAAAGTTCTGTTCGCTGCTAGCACTTGTAGCAGGGATGCACAGGATGCGTCTGGATAGAATAGACAGTTTCGGGAATTCTTTCTCGTGCGCTCTCCAGAACTCACAAAGCTCAGACACTCCTGAGCACGAGTACTCTTTCTTGCCATGTAGATACTCCTCCAATTCGTCGGTAGCTACCTTGTCCTCCTCCGCGTCACACCAGTCTTCAAACACACCCAGGCACCTTCTTTTTGATGCGGGATCTCGAACCTCATCGTTTGTCTCATCTTCCTCTTGGGTCATTGCTTCGGTGACACGGGCAAGTAGTTTTCTTACATGCGCGTAGACTTCAAGGCGCTCGTCCTCGGGCAACATGCGGAGTTGGCGGAACTGAGGCCAGAGAAATGTGGCGGTCTTGTGAAGAAGGGAAATTTTCAACTTCGTGTCCAGGAAATGACGAGCACGGGACTTGATCTTCTCGATTTCAACTGCCTCTACAGCAGACACCGCCGCACCAGGTTTAAGATGTTTCTTCAACGCAGAAGCGTAAAGGACAACCAGAGGAAGTGTTGGACGTCTTTCCTGTTCGAGCGCGTCGGTAGCATCTTTGAAGGGTTGCAGGAACTCGATTAACTCATTGAGTGTTGTTTTGTTTGCGCTTTCCATCACTAGATTGTTCCTTGACTCCAGTAGAGCTTCTATCTCCTCGAACTGAGAGCAGACGGACTTTAGCATGGACACCTTTGAATTCCACCTGGTGGGGACTTCCTGACTGACAGTTTGCTTTAGCTGGCTGGCTAAGCCACTTTGCTTTAAAAAAGTTACAACGGCCTTCGTCGCCTGGACCGTTTCGCTAAAGGTGTATCCACACGACGGACCAAATTGCTGGTTTGGTCCGCGGGCCGCGCATCACGTGATCTTACGTCACCGGTTTTCGAGGTCCGCCGGCGGTCCGCGGCCCGCGCTTCTGAGAAATGCCAAGCGACTTTTCTCGCCCGGATTTGGCGGCGGACCGCGGCGTTTTTAGTATAATGGAACCTCTAAGTCTGGCAACAAGCTGACTTTTGTCGCTTTTTTATTTGGCACCAACTGTTGAAGACGAAGAAGATGAACCTTTTGTTGTGCGACGATGGCGGCATGGTGCGACGATGCAACTTTTTACTTCATCGCGCTTCATCCAGCATGCCGTTTTCGGTTCACTTAAGTCCTCCTCGTCCTCAATAGCGAACGCCAGGGCCACCGCGGCCAAACGTCTCTCTCGTTCAACTAGAGCAACCTGTTCAACCTCCATCTTTGTTCCTTACAAATAGCCTCAAAGCAGCTCGCTGCATGCGTTTGGCGGAGCTGTGAGGTCGAGGGTTAGACCGGCCGGTTCGCTCTGTCGTCTGCTCTTTTGGTCCGCCGTGTGGATGCTCATTGCAGCCGGAGCGGCCCGCGGGCCGCGCATCACGTGATCAATCGGTCCGCGGCCCGGTCCGTCGTGTGGATACACCTTAACCAACGGAGCCTCGTTGGAAACAAAGTCCTCTGCAAACGTGTTCCGCAGAACAGTGTTCAGCACGTGTGCACTGCAATTGATTCTCTCATAATCCTGCAGTGCGCACACAATATTTGCTCCTTGATCGGTCATGAACGTTGCTTTTTTCAAAGCGGCATCACACACTCCCAGCTTCGTGAACCTCCGTACTAGTTCCTTCCGAATGTTGTCCCCGGTCTTCCGTTCATTGGGAAAGTCGCACGTGAACACAACACGGCAGTGCATGCTCCAGTTAGCGTCGATACAATGCGCGGTAGCTGTTGTGTACGAGATCTTCTTGAAATCATCCGTCCACATGTCAGTCGTAATGGCGCACCGGCCTTCATTGAGCGCAAGTTGGATCTCGGGCATGATGCTTTCTTTTAAAGCCGCCGCAACTTCGGCGACTTTTCGCGACACAGTTGTGGGATGCGGTAGAATATCCTCAGCGTTGACCTTTCCGTATTTAGCACCGATCTGAATCAGCTCTTCTGCAACGGCCTTGAAGCCGCTGCCGCTGCCGACATCGAAGGGTCGCATGTCTTTCGCACAAAGGCGCGCGCACGCTGTTGTCACTTTCTCCTTTGCGTCTGCTGGCACGGGAGGTTTAGAGCATTGAGGTGATAAAAAGAAGTAATACTTGCGCTGTTCGATGAAACCTTGCACTTGTGACGACTGAGATGAGACGTCCCGGTCTTTGAAGAGTCGTAGACAAAGAAGGATTTGCACGAACGACACTGAACATGTCCTTTGGGCACCGACGTTCTGGAGTCCACGACTGTGAGAAATTTTTTCCATACAGAGCTTTTAGAGTTTGTCTTCTCAACAAGTGTGTAAAGTCCGCAGGCGATGCCATGCTTAAGCCCGCCGATCGTCGATGTTGGCGTACCACCTTCCATTGCTGCCACCGGGACGAATATCGCGCAGGCGAGAGCCCCTAGCAACGGCGCTCACGCCGGATTGGCTAGTTCGTGGAGAGAGACGCTGCCGCCGTGAACATAAGCAGCGGTTACAACGAGCTTCCGGTGCGGTAGCTTAGCTTAGTGGTAAGACATCTGACTCATACGCAAACGGACTCAAGTATAATCCACCATGTGGGCTGACTTTTTTTTTTTTCGAACATTTTGTTTTGTTGGGGCATTTGGCGATATATACATTTATTTTTTTACGGTTAATACTGAAAAAAAAAAATGTTGTCAACGAAACTTTGCTGGGCTAAATGGTATGGGACTCCCTTTCCGAAGGTGCAAAGGGGGCAGCGGGGCTTGGGTTGCCGGCTGGACACCGCGAAGCGGCGTGTACGGGGAGCCAAGTGGGTTAATAGTCCAGTAATGAGCAGCCGGAGATAGTCGCCGCGAAGCAGCGCGAACGCAGGCGGGGAAGCGGCTTAACACGCCCTGTTGTTTAATGACAACCGCAAGGTTCAACCCACTACGAACTGTTTATTAGTCTAAATCTACAACTCAAGCTTCGTTAAACAGAGAAGAGTTCTTTGCGTGGCGTCTTTCGAGGCGTTCCTTTTCGATCTCTTTCTGAGACCCCTGTCGTCCCATGATCATTTTCCTTCTCCTCCTCAGACCGACGTTTCAGATTCCGCTTGTTTCCCGGTCCTCTTTTCACACGCCCAGGTGGTCGATGGCGGCGGCAGACATCTCGCCTTCTCAAGTTCGCCCGAGCGGGAGTAAACATGACGCGAGGCCACGGGCAAAGCTCAGTCCGTCAGGAGCCCGTTGAGGTTACTCCGAGCATCCACGGGCTTTCCTCGTGCTCGTCTCTCTTTCTTCTTTGTGTGTCTAACTATGCTGGTGGAGTCCATGTTTCCTTTTATCCGCTTGAAGGCTTTCCAACTGCGAGACACCTTTTTGTTAATATTTTAACGGCGCTATAGTGACTTTGCATCTCGCCTTTTTTGCTTTCAATGAACCTAAAAGATGAATTGGTAAACTTTTTGTTATTAACAATTTAGAATTTACGGCACACGACTGCCCAGGCACGGCTCGGGCCGGCTCGGGCCGACTCGGCCCGGAAATTTTTTTGTTCAAGCCCGAGCCCGGCTTGGGCCCGAGAAAATACGTGCTACCCGGCCCGGGCTTTCGGGCCGGCCCGAGCCCGTGCAGTGCTCTAGTTCAAAGTGCTCCAAACCCTACCTTTTCTTTAGCTTCGGTAACAGAAAATAATTTATAAAAAATTAACTATGCAGTGTAAACTAGTGAAAATTTCTGGGAATACTCTCTGGGTGTAGATGGATGTAAATATATAATTTTTCAAAATCAATTTGTTTTTTTCAGAATTTTTTTTTTCATTGGGTAGTGTCCCCCTTAAATCTAGGCTCTTAAAACAGGATAGATTGACAGAGGAATGGATGCATAGCGGCAGTTCGATGGTAACTTGAGCCACCTAGCCACATGTATTATATTGTTTAGGCCTGTTTACTCAGATTTAACACCTATGTGTTTATTTATGTGAAATAAAATCCCAGGTGCCCTTCTTCTTCGTTAAAATCAGTGACGGACCGAATCTGCCAAACTTCAGATTCGGCAAAGTTCGGCATATGCCAATCTTTTGCAAGAAAGTTAGGCAAAGATTCGGCAAAAATTCGGCAAATGTCGGCGCATGCGCGAGAACGCGACGGGGCCATGGATTGCAAATGGACGCCGTGCGGTCGTCTAGTTACCATTGTATAGTGTAGAACAACCAGCGGTTGCGGAGAGGTGTGGGAGTAGACAACACGGTAACTGCGTTTGTCAGCCTTTGCGAGTGTGGTTCTCTTCAATATTTTCTGCCTCAAGAACAGAAGATCGACCAGTAATTTACGCAGTCCACTGTTGTGCAAGTGACAGATGATGCGGTACATTCTGGATGATGCAATTTTCATTTGACCTTTTTTAGTGATGCAACGAGGTAGTTGAAGCATTGACTCGCAATTACTTTAATCCTTGCAATTATAACAATCCTGTTTTCGGCCCACAAGAAGTTTGTGCCAAAACAAAATAATACTGCTTTTTAATTCGCGTTATTTCGCGGTTTTCAAGCATCTACATAAAACTAAACACAGAACTATTGTGCTCAACCTTGCATATCCGACATTCCCATTTTCCTAAACATTCATGTATGTCCTAACAAGAGAAACCGGCATTTTACAGGTTAAAAAAGAGACGTTGCGAATATGGGACGGACACTTCTATGCAAAGCTGACGTCAAGTGACTTAAATCATAAAACATTCATATTGACAATAATATTGTTATCTTTTCTAGTAAAGGCTCAGTAACCGTGGCATTCACTTTCGCGCACGAAAGGTGACTCCCAGAGAAAGTAAAAACGTAGTGTTATTACCATTGTATTTACACCACACGCACTTGCAGGCTTGCGCTGATAAGGCCTTTAAACCGAAACATTCGTAGCGCGATTCGTGGACTGCGCTTGCTGCTACCCAACGTTCCTACTAACCAACCTCGTTGTCACGCCAATTTTGCAAGAAGTCACTAGAATTGCCAGTAAACACACAAAAACAACACCGATAGAATTATCTTGTGGAATATCACATTATTTAGTAATAACTGCCAATATGCATTACATGTTGCATTTAAGTTAAGAAAAATACAAAATAAAACCTTTTTTGCCAGAAAAACTAAATATCAGCGTCTGTCTGGCAACAATGTATTCTTGCCGAACGTTTGCCGAATGTTTATAAAAGTTCGGCTTCACCGAATCCCTAGATTCGGAGCCGAACTTTCGATTCGGCAAAAGTTCGGCCCATCACTAGTTAAAACTGAAACCAAATATTGCAAAATGCACCTTTTCTGAAATATCATATATAAAAAGAAAAGAAAAATAAACGTCGCTGTGTTAAGTTGTGCTTTTAACGAAAAGGGACGCGTGGCTGTTACTTTAGGTTTTTGTGACGTTTAGGTAGATAGATCATGTTTGCGCCATAAAATTGGATCTTTAGTACCCAACGTCCATCTGGAGCTGCTTTTTTTTCTTTTTTTTCTCCAGAACTTTTAGACATGTGGGCTTTTGTTTTGTACGAGATGCATATTCTGCACCAGGCGCATACTCTGCACATAAAATAATCTCATTCGCAGCACACTTTGAAATATTCCTACAAATAAAATCACTATTCGATATTCAATTCGATATTCGACTTTTCTTTCTTAATTCGATTCGGTTTTCGATTTGAAAACTGCTATTCAGTATTCGGACACCCCTACTTGTAATCGTTGTAGTCAGCGAACAAACTCAGCGTAGCCGCTTGATGGGACTGTTCTTCTTGGGCATCGAGCCTCTGTAGACCGACACGCGGGCTTGACATCACAGAGCTGCGTTGGCGCTGCAATCGCGCCGGAGCTGGGTAGTGTGGGTAGAATGGCGCGCATTTTGCATGGGCGTCATGACATTTCAGCATGCCGCAAAGCTGTGTAGCCGTTAATTGCACCAAAAGGTACAGGCAAGTAGCGGAGTGAGTTTCCGCAAGTTCCTGGCGGACTCTGGAAAGAGCAGAGGGGGATAATATCTGTGAATCGAAAATAATGGTCGCCTCGCACGGACGGCCGTTTGTGCGGCAAGCACTTTCTTAGAGGCAAGTGTGGCTTCCATTTCAGTCTCCGTCCCGAGGCTTGCTTATGTGCAGGGAAACCGTAGTTTGATCGAGACCACCCAGATTTTGTTCCCACGGTGTTCGTGAACAAAGTACCGGCCAAGCGCTCATCGGTGGCTCGCTACCAGTGGTGTTGGCGGCAGCGCGTTACAAGTAGCAGCTTTATTGGTAACGCCTTACTTTTTCTGTAACGTAGTAACGTGTTTGTTACTTTTAAAGACAGTAACGGGGAATGTACTTACGTTACTTATTTCGTATAACGCGTAACATAGTTACGTTTCTCATTACATATTCTTCCCAAGACCTGAAAAATAATTTTTAGGGGCGAAGCTCCTTAGGGGCTAGCCATGTCCGTATGTCCGTCCGCCGTAGCCCGGCGTCGGGGGCTCGTGCTTCTGCTCGTGAGATCACGTGCTCACGTGCTCGTGTAAAGCAAAAAAGAAAAAAAAATGATAAAAATATTACGAGCTTGCGAGCTCACGTGCTCGGGAGGGCAAAAAAAATAAAAAAGAAACAAAGATGAAAAAAAAATGTTGAAATCTGTTTGCGCAGCGACAGGACGAATAGGGGGCTCTGAGATGTGGTAGTAACTCAAGACCTGGGGTTTCTGTCATGGATGAAACGTTGCATGTAGCCGCTCAACAGGAGACAGGAATACAGGAGAGGGCGCTGCGGTCAAATGCGTATATAATCGCGTTAAACTTTGCATGCATTGGCTCAACGTTTATAGACGAGAGGGCGCTGCGGTCAAATGCGTATATAACCACGTTCCATACCAGGCATTCTCTTTCTGACATGGATGAAAACGAACGAAAGGCTCGGCATGCTGCGGCTCAGCGTCTACGCAGACAAGCACCACCAGAGCTTCGCCCCAACCAACATCATTCACCTCGTGGAGATGCGGTCAATTTTGTTTCGTGCTTTTATATTTTGTTTTACCTTCAGCCCTGACGCAGTCGACGCTACGAGCTGACGGGACCAATCAGGCAGCGTCGAAAGCACACTATCATAGTATTTGTCATGTTCCTGTACGTGTTCTTATTAGGCAAACCAATCATAAATAAAAGGCCCAGTGACTCGCTCTTTTGACGCTGTTGCTTGATTGACCCCATGTGCTCGTAGCTTCGACTGCTTCTGGACAAACTGAAACGAAGTATAGGCGCCAAGTCAATAATTATTATCACTCATTCCACCTACCTTCAAAATTTTGCTTGTCTTTTCCCCATGCAAAAAGTCCCACTCCAGAAAAACTCCATAGCCCATGCCCTTCGTCCCAGTGTCGAACACGCTGTCAACAAAAGAAAACAACACTTGAACGTCAATTTATAAATAAAATTAATGCAAAAGTTACGTGTGTTACTTTTTATCGGTAACGCGTTCCTTTTATTTTGAGGTAACGTAGGTCAGTAACGCGTTTCTTTTATTTGCAAGTAACAAGTAACGTATTTCGTTACTTTTTTTCGGTAACGCCTACAACACTGCTCGCTACGCCCGTGCTACCAAGCGGAAGGAGACCGGCGGCAGAACGGCGTTACCGCTTGTCGTGCCTTGTGGTCATGAGGGTAAGAAAAATATTATGCCTTGACTTTGAGGACACTGTGATTATCAAATCAATTAATAAACACACTTCTGCAGACCCACAGTCTGCTGATCCACTGTGCTGACCCCACTGGCAGCTCGGAAAGCGGCTCAAATTGTAGGCCTCAAGATACCTGTATGCCTGCACAGTGTCGGCCGTGAACTGGCTTAGCGAAAAACTAAATAAACGACAAAGTGAGCCATCTACGTCGGTGGCAGGAGCTTCACGTTGGAACTCCAGCAGTCCTTGTTTACGGTAACGGATTGTTGAAGGCAATGCTGTCCACGCACGGTTTGTCTCGTACCACTGACGTTCAGGCTCGGGTAGCGAGCTCAAATAGTCGGGCATATTATATGACATACGTTGGCAGGAAATATGACGCACAATTAAAGCTAGAAGCGTCTTTACCACGTCAACGAATGCACGCCACACAACGCAATGGCGAAAACACAAAGAGCCTGGCCGAAAAATGCGTATGCGCGGCCTTCTGGCTGTGTTGGTAAACAGCCGCACCGCGTGTCAGTCTATAGGCGACTCTAGCAAAACCGACGCTGCGTAGCGGCGATGCCAAGAAGCTCGGGAGAGGAGGTCGTTTCGACTCTGTCGTCTGCTATTGCTGCTTTGTTTTCGACAAACATTGTTTCCAGTAATTATTTTTATGTTTCAGCCGTGTTGTTTGTATACACCGATTAGAAGGTTTCTACTATCGAAAAATCGCTTTGCTTTCAAATGTAACACCAATTTTACTCTGCACTGCAAGAAATTTATGGTGTTCCGCGTGCTAAACGACCTCCTTTCGTCCGCCATTTCGCCTGAGCAGTGCACCCTCTATAGTTCACTGGAGTTGCGAATTGGCTCGGCCCTGTGTGCGACGTAATTCCCCCGTGTTTCGTCTAAATTCTCTGGCTCCACATTTCGAAGTCGAGGATGCTGCGACGCACACAGTGCAATCTGTGTCTCGTCCAAACACAAAATAGTTTTTAATTTTTTTTTCTCGCTAGAAAGATTGGAGTGGCGCTTTTGCGGTGCTTCGTTGCGGGCTATCAAATTTCGACGCTGCTTCTACGAATGTGATATTCTGCCGATTAAATTTAGACGGGCCCCATTCCCTCACTTGACCTTCAGTTGTAGCAGGATGAGCCCCCTTGCTTCTCTGTCCCTAGCTAAACACTGTTTTCCCTTTTCCGGTGTCTCATTGACGCGACAAACGTGCAGAGCCTCAATGGGCCACCACTTCTGTTTGGCGACGTCCAGTTCGGTCCGCTCCTTTCTCTTCCGAGGTGGTGTGGGGACAACTGGAGCGCTTGGCGCACGACTTCTGTCATGAACCCCTTTTGAAAGTGTGCCTTCCGTTAAGAGCTGCGGAAACCTCGCCCAACGGCATTCACAAGTGTGCGTCCCTTGCCTTCGATCATGCCACAGCTGCCCGAGCCCATGTACGGCGGGATCAAAATTCGGCTACCTGCTCGGGCCGCCCGCATGTTCTGCGGCGTCGTTCCGTAGAAGAAATGCGATTGCATTATATAATTGTCGCTTTGCGACTCTTTGGCACAGTAGTGAAGCGCCAGGCTTGCAATCTTGACATTGTAGGTTCGTTTCCGCCTGGAAGAAGTTTGCAATTTTTTTTATTTCTTCTCAGTTCATCCATTTGCAACACTCCCGCACATGTGCATTCGTTTCGCATAACCAAGCAAATCTTTTCGGGGGTGCCCTTTAAGTGCAAAGTATTGCATTTAAAGGACTGCGTGGCCGCTACTAAAATCTCTTCCTTTTCCTAAATGGAACAGTTCCACAAGTGCACGAGGGTAAATAAAGAGGTGTTCTTACTGGACTTCCCCGCAGACCTGGGGCGCATGTTCCAGCTGGTGTCGCGCATCCTGGACGGTCTTGGGGAGCTGCGCTGCCTGCTGGAGGAGCACATCCACGCCCAGGGCCTGTCGGCCGTGGAGCGCCTCGGGACGGGGCCGCCCAGGAGCCCAAGCTGTACGTGTGCACCCTGCTCCAGGTGCACCGCAAGTACAACGCCCTCGTGCTCACCGCTTTTGGCAACGACGTTGGCTTCGTGGCTTCCTCGACAAGGTCTGTCTCGCTTTTTGGATGCGCATTTCGACGGGATTTGAGATTTCTGTTGCACCGCTGAGAGTTTACCAGTGAGCTGCGCTTAGGGCACTAGCGCTCCATTGCCCGGTTTTCTTTTTGGTGCTTAGAAAAGAGCGGGTGCAACTGGCAATTGTTGCGATTTGAAAATGTAACTTTCCAAGCTTTGGATCATGGTGTCAAGATACTCGGGCGACGACGGTTTACTTGGTTGCGGACTGTTAACGCAAAACGTGCTTTACGAGTTGCTTTCTATGAAAAAATTGTCACATACGAGCACTGTAATGAGCATTGCGAACGAGCAACATGCTGGGAGCATCACGGACGTTCACTGGAGTTGCGGGTCACTAGACTGCTTTCTGCGATAGTCTATTTATGGTCCTAACTTAATCTATTGGCTCTAAGCATTCTAAAAGAAACAATGAACATCATATTTACGCTTGGCCGATTTCTCCATTAAAATTTGTATCAAGAATCGATTACCTTGCAACTATCGCAGACACCGGATGGCGCCGTCGCACGAGGAAGGATTCTTGTGCGACGTTGAGGTTGCTTCTAGTTTGGCTTCGGTCACACGTTTACGAATTTGCTCGAGACAGGACATGCGTTGGGTCCCCGCTTGTCCTCAAATGCCCGTGGTTTGCTTCTACAACGTCCGATGCTCTGCCGTTCGATGCAGGCCTGCGGCAAGTTCATCAACAACAACGCCATCACAAGACTAGCCAACTCTTCAAGCAAGTCCCCCGAGCTCCTGGCCAAATACTGCGACATTTTACTCAAGAAGAGGTGGGCCACTTTGAGCCTCTTACTAGTTTTAGATGATGGCTTCGATGTCTGACAACAATACTTGATACTCTGCCGGTGCCTTTCGTGCATGCAGGCTATCGTCGTCGGGTGTTGTTATTGGGCTCATCGGGACGATCTACTAAAACCCCCTGCTGTATGTGCAGGCATGAAAGTCTATCCTTGGGCATTTTCCTTGAGTTCTTGTATTGGTGGGAAGTTTCACAGTGAGCTGCTCGCTTCGTTTCCTGCACCGACTCGCAATGTTTAGTGCTGCCTTCACCATTTTCTTATTTGGCCAATAGCTACTGACAAGCTAGCCAAACCCAGAGACTCTCCAACGGGTTTTCCTAAACGTTGTCCTTATGCCTATTGCAAATTATTTTGTCTCCTTTAAATTGTAAAAAGGGGACTTCTTCCACCGCCCATTGGCAAATGTAAAGCGAAAAGGGAAAGCTTACTGCCTTGCAGAAAAAGTTTCTATATTTTGTCCGCCGCATTAGGTATATCGTGAGGTGATACTATCGTCTTATACTATTGTGCTCATTTCCTTCCCTTTTTAGGGAGAAGCTCCTAGGGGCTAGCCATGTCCGTATGTCCGGCGTATGTCCAGTGCTCGTGCTCCTGCTCGTGAGCTCACGTGCTCGTGTAAAACAAAAAAAAAAAAAGTAATGAAATAAATTAATTATGAAAAAAATATGTTTCTGCAGTCGACAGGATTCGAACCTGTGCGGGGAGATTCCAATGGATTTCTAATCCATCGCCTTAACCACTCGGCCACGACTGTGGGACGAGTAGGGGGCTCTGAGATGTGATAGTAACTCGAGCTGGGGATGTCATGGATGAAACGTTGCATGTAGCCGCTCGTCTATACAGGAGAGGGCGCTGCGGTCAAATGCGTATATAATTGCGTTAAACTTTGCATGCATTGGCTCAACGTTTATAGACGAGAGGGCGCTGCGGTCAAATGCTCAAATGCGTATATAACCACGTTCCATACCAGACATTCTCTTTCTGACATGGATGAAAACGAACGAAAGGCTCCGCATGCTGCGGCTCAGCGTCTACGCAGACAAGCACCACCAGAGCTTCGCCCCAATCAACATCATTCACCGCATGGAGATGCGGTGAATTTTTAGAGCGCAGCTCTTAGGCGCCCGTTTCCGGCTTGAGTGGCGTCTGCGTAACCGCGCGGTGCATTATGGGAAATGTCCCATAATGCACCGTGCGAGCCCCCCTTCCCCCCCCCTCCCCCAGGTCACGTGACCCCTCCCCCCAGAGCAGATTGAAGTATGAGGGGAGGAGGAGGAGGGGTATACCCTCCCCTCAGTACCCTTCCATCCTCCTCCTCAAAGCTGCGCTCTGATTTGATGTTACAGGGGGTTGTAAACGGCTTTCATTTTTCTTCTTTTTTACAGCTCGAAAAATCCAGAAGAGTCGGAGCTGGAAGATACCCTCAATCAAGTGGTATGTTTTCCTCGTGCCTCTCTGAAGTGCAACTATTTTGTTGGTGACAGTAGCTCGAGTAATTTGCGCATCCTTACGTATGTAACCAGGATGGCATCGTAAACTGGGTATTTCAGTAAAATCCTGGCCAAATCCCTCCTGCAGAAAGTGTGCTTTGTGCAGAAGAAAAGGTTGTTCTCTTGATTTCTGCCAAAGGGCCTATTTAGGAAAAATATGAATGTTTGGTATAATTGATCTCTTAATTACTTTCAAGTAATTATATCTGATTGATAAATTGAAAAGATGGTTTCAATTCGAAACTCTCTGGTCATCATCGAAAACCACTAAATCGGCGCACCTTACGAAACTGCAAGACATGCACAGCATTTAAAGGGGTTCCTTTCTTACGATAATGCCAAAAGTGCCATGCTATCAGCTGCTACCGCTGCCCCAATTGCATCACTCTCATTTGTTTTGTTTTTTTGTTTTGCTTGATTTGGATTTGTTTTTTGCTTTCCTCTCGCAGATGATAGTTTTCAAGTACATAGAGGACAAGGACGTCTTCCAGAAGTTCTACAGCAAGATGTTGGCCAAGCGGTTGGTGCAACACATGTCTGCCAGCGACTGACGCAGAGGCCAGCATGATCTCCAAGCTCAAGGTCCTTGCCTCCTTCCTTGGAGCTTTGTACTATAGTGCTAACCAAGGATCGGGCAGTGCCGGATGGCTCCTGTGCTTTGCTTTGCCTTGAAGGGTGGTTCACACATTTGCCTTTGGCTGTCGTCAACTGCATTGGTGCCACTTGTAGCCACTTGCTGCAAGGAAGTACACCGGTGCCCTCTATCAGTTAGGCCCAGAGCACTTCTGAGCTGCATGTATCATACTAAAGCAGTGCACAAGCAGTGAGGGAGAGAAGAGAAGACAGACCACCGACTCCCAGCTGATGTATTGTGAAATAAAGAGGAAGACGGCATCAGAAATGAAACACGCACCATAAGAAAGAGATAAAAACCAGCGATGAATGATTGAGTTTTTTCTCGAAAGTTGGGAGCAAGAAGGAAAAACCACTAATGAGAACTCAATTAAATACAAGAAAAAGGAATAGGAAGAGAAAGAAAAAGGAAAATACAAAGAACCAAATGGGAGCCCAGCATAAATCAACCTTTGTAGGCATTGGCTAGGAAAACTACTTCCTTATAACTCGATCAAAAATTGGCCAGCCTGGTGCAAGCCACCCTCGCTATCTTTGAGTGATAAGGAAGTAGCCTTCCTAGCCAACGCCTACAATGATTGATTTAGGCCAACCTCGTATTTAATTCTCCTAATTAATTTTTTTTTTCCTCGAATTTATTTAGGTTTTTGAATGGTGGTTTTATTCTTCTTCCTCTTATATTTCTAGCATAACTCATTCATGTATCACTGGTTGTCCTTTCTTTTTATGGTGTGCGCGTTCCTTTTCTGTTGCCTCATCTTCCTCTTTATTTCACTATACATCGGTTGCAAGTCGGTCTGCCTTGTTCTCTTCTCTTCCTCACTGTTTGTGCGCTGTTTGTAATATGATGTTATCTTACCAACTAGCTTGACTTTTTTAGGGGCGAAGCTCTTAGGGGCTAGCCATGTCCGTATGTCCGTCCGCCATAGGCCGGCGTCAGGTGCTCGTGCTTCTGCTCGTGAGATCACGTGCTCACGAGCACGTGAGCACATGCTCACGTGCTCGTGTAGGGCAAAAAAAAAGAAAAAAAAATGATAAAAAGATTTCGAGCTTGTGCGCTCCTGTGCTTGTGTAGGGCAAAAAAAGAAAAAAGAAACAAAGATGAAAAAATGATGAAAAAAAATGTTAAAATCTGTTTGCGCAGCGACAGGACAAGTAGGGGGCTCTGAGATGTGGTAGTAACTCAGGACCTGGGGTTTCTGTCATGGATGAAACGTTGCATGTAGCCGCTTAACGTCTACACAGGAGAGGGTGCTGTGGTCAAATGCGTACATAATCGCGTTAAACTTTGCATGCATTGGCTCAACGTTTATAGACGAGAGGGCGCTGCAGTCAAATGCTCGAATGCGTATATAACCACGTTCCATACCACACATTCTCTTTCTGACATGGATGAAAACGAACGAAAGGCTCGGCATGCTGCGGCTCAGCGTCTACGCAGACAAGCACCACCAGAGCTTCGCCCCAATCAACATCATTCACCACGTGGAGATGCGGTCAATTTTTACTTTACTGAGGAGCTGCGTGTATTTTACGCACCATTCTTCCAGGCTGTGCCAGACATAGCTCTGACAGTGTCATACTCGACCGCAGCTCGTAGATAGTGCGTACATATGATCTTGCAAATTCCGCAGAAGCTCCGGTTTAGTTGTGTGCAAATAGGAAGCTTTCCAGAGCTACCTGATACGTGGACATGTGGGGCCAGTGTGCCAGCGTGTTGTCCCGTTGGAAGCAGTTACAAGCAGTTGCAACGCAGTCGATGCTATGAGCGGATGGGGTTAATCTAAAGGCGTAAAAAGTGCCGAGTCACGGCATTCGTTATCTTTGTGGTCGTCCCCGGCTAAACCAATTTGGCATCTGTGCTCGTGCTTTTGCGTGTGTTCTAGCTTTTGAGTGTGCACTGACCTATAGTGAAATGAAGCGTAGTTGCATTTGATCTTTAGCTGTTTGTCAGCCGAACTCACACCGATGAGGCAATGCTCCTTCGGAGCATTGCCTCATCTACTTGAGTTTGACGTACCCCCATTCATAACACGCGGCTTCTGTGAGAAGAACATCTGAGAAGTAATTTAGTGCCAGTTTTTGCCTAACGGACGGTATTTCTAAGAAGAAACTTGCTGAGCACCGTGAATTCAGCTGCGTGCAGATTTTGTCGGATGCAGACGCATCAATCGTGATTGCAGCCGCTTTTCGTGTTCCCTTTTTGTTTTCAGCGCGCCGAAACAAGGCTAAGAGGTCGTGCTGTGGTTGCCTTTTATCACGTACGACACCTGCATGTCAAATTGGTCTCCGAAACGGTGCAAGTTTTGCCGCGGAGGTTTTTTTAATATCATCATTTTTAAACTTGTTTTTCTTAAAGCTTGGAGCTTGAGCATGCGAACACTTTTTGACAGACTTTCCGAAAGGAAAGAAGACTTAAAAGAGTTGCGTAAAAGCGAAGAGAATGTGACTGCGTTGGGGGAGGGGTCCCTTCGCCCTGCCTGACCCCCTGCCCCCTTCCCGGGTTTTGCAGCAAGCCTGTGGCTTTGAGTACACCTCGAAGCTGCAGCGCATGTTCCAGGACATTGGAGTGAGCAAGGACTTGAATGAGCGGTTCCGCAAGCACATGGCAAACTCCGAAGAGGCCCTTGGATGTAAGCCTCCATTTTCTTTCTTTCTGACACTGAATACGTTGTACGGCTGGCTCCTAGCCATCTCGTGTGACGGAAAAGCAGAAAAGTTGATTAGACACGTTGCATCAACGTTCAACTGGAGCTCGTGCACTTTCCGATTGAGTCCCTGCTGAATGCTGATGCGGCTCTTGTCTGTGCAGGAAATCTGTGCAACAGTAATGTTGAAAGAAATTGAGTGTGCTTCTTGACTTTGGTTCATGGGAGCTTTCTTTCCTTTTTTCCCAGTGGACTTCAGCATACAAGTCTTAAGCTCAGGGTCCTGGCCTTTCCAGCAGTCGTTAGCCTTCGCACTGCCCCAGGCGGTAAGGGGTTTTCCTTCTCGCTTCCCCGTCGAATGGTCCCCCAGTCGTGACAGGCGTTCGCCTCGGGCGTGGCTGCTCTTACCGAATTGTATTGTATTCTGTGAACACCTATTCTGTTCCAGCATTTTTGGTCTCTCTACGTAGATAATTATAGCTCAAAAAGATTGTTGTTTAGAGTGCAAACTAAAGAATGCAAAATGTAGTTCTTTGATTGTAGGTTCACTTGTGACAGGCTATGGATGAATGACGAGTGCACTGTGTGTTGCAGTAGAGTTTATCCCAAACGGGTTTGACACTTCTGTGCCATATCTTTAACGTTCTCGGTCTAAAGTGTAACTTGTTAAAAGATACAAAATGAAAGCTTGGGGAACTCTTCATTACCCGGTATGAACCCCTCCCATCTTTCATGTAAACCTTTTTGAAATTTTGTCACCAGACCTGAAATTCCCTCGGAGTGTGTGCATGACGCGTCTGTGGCGTCCTGTCTTTGCACAGCTGGAGCGGAGTGTGCAGCACTTCACCATGTTCTACAGCAGTCAGCACAGCGGGCGCAAGCTCCACTGGCTGTACAACATGTCCAAGGGAGAGCTCATTGCAAACTGCTTCCACAGGAACCGCTACACCCTGCAGGTAAGGCCCCCGAGTGTCTTGCGTCCATAGGCCCTGCTGCAGTATTGTCGAGTCTCAGCAGTACGACGAGTTAACACATAGTACAGCAGTACGGCGTGTTACCACAAATTGCGGGAGCATGATTTATCGTTACTATTGGAGGGGGGGGGGGCACAAACCTTTTTCCTGTGCTCACTGTGGCTGTTGGCTTGTCTTCAAAAATGTAAAGATTTTTGGCAAGGGCAGAGACCGAATGGCTATAGTCACTGACAGGTTAACTCTTTCCTGACCGTGCCCCTATGCCATCGATGACCGGTGATCAATGGTTTCCGAGTGCCGTCAAGAAATTAAAGTTAGTGCGGAGAATTAGGTTCCATAATTTCGTGGATAGGCAAAGGACTGTAGTTTCGGTTTCATTGTAGGATTGAGCTTTATCACAAGGTGGTGGGCTGTCAGAAATAGTCTTGGGAACGGTGGTTGCACCTGTCTAACATAGGTAAACTGCTTGCATCCGTCTTTGTAACAAAGACAGCATTACAGTAAACTTTTGTTAATTCGACCTCGACGGGACCTTGAAATTTGGTCGAATTATCCGAATGATCGAATTAAAAAAGGACAGAGAAACGGTTAAAATTAAACTTCCTTTTATTGTCCAAAGTACTCACGGATGGTCTGATGCCGTCTGCTCTTAAAACGCTTGTCCAAAAGCGTGCTTCGGAGAGCAGCGTAACTAAACGTCACCAAAACATTGTGCACTACAATAATAAAAAAATAAAACGAAAGAAAGTAAGTTTTACGAGCCGACTTTGGCGCCAAACCAAGGTCGGCTCGGCGACAAAAGAAAAAAACAAAGGAAAAGAGAATTTGCGTTTTCCGACGCCGCATACGATGCTACAGAGAAGCGCTTCAAGCCGACTTTGGTGCCGGGCGGCCAGACCGTCAGCGACAAAAAAAATAACAAAAAAAAAAAGGCAAAGAGAACTTACGCTTTCGGTGCGCAAGATGGAGCGCACACGATGCTGCAGAAAACGTTTTGAGAGCGCGCTCTGGCTCGTGCATGCCCGACCATGTGCTATGTTCTCCGCGCTACTCCACGCCAGATTGGTTGCGCTGGCTCATCTCATTCGCTACGGTCCATTTCAACGGGGTAGAGGAGCAGGCGCATATTTGCGCACGCTTGGCTTTGCAGCAGAGGGCCCGTGTTTCGCCGTACGTTGGTGGTTTTTCTGCTGTGGGGCCGTGCAATGTGAGTCCGCGCGCATTCACTCGGGACGAATTATCCGATGCGGAGTCTTCCCGAGTTCGAATTATCGAACTTTTCCTCCCATAGAAATGTATGGGCGCTCGCTGGGACTTTTGAACACGATCGAATTAAACAAAAGGTCGAATTAACCGAGGTCGAACTAACGAAAGTTTACTGTATTTGCATGATTCAGCTGTATTGTGGCATATTTTTTAGACCTTGACAGCTCTGGGGACACTATGATGTTATAGCAGGGTGCGCACAGGTCCTTGAAACCCTTGAAAACCCTTGAATTTAGAAATTGGGTTTTCAAGGCCCTTGAAAATCCTGGATTTTTTGCTAGACCTTGAAAACCCTTGAATTTGAAAATTTGGCTTGCAGGGCCCTTGAAAGCCCTGGATTTTTTGGCTAGGCCTTGAAAATCCGTGAATGGCTATTTATAATAACAAATTCGGGTATATATTGTTTATTTTCATTATGCTTATAGTTTTTGTTTCGTTTTGGTCTAAGTTATATCTATTTGTTTAGATTTAGCCGATATTCATTAGATGGTTGGCCACATTGGAGCAGACCCGCATCCGGGCACTGTTTCCGCCATTAGCCTCGTGTTTTGTCGTCGGTCGTAGCGAAATGCCCGGCAAAAGCAAGTTTCAAGGGGCGTGGCTCTGCAGTGATGAATATAAGGACTGGGTGGCGCCAGATACGACAAATCAGCATCGTGCAAGATGCAAGCCATGCGGAAAAACTTTCGATGTCGCCGCCATGGGTGAATCGGCATTGAAGAGCCATATGAAGAGCGCTAAACATGCCGGCATCATGAAGATCGCAGCCAACAGCTCGGTGCACAATTACCTGGCTCCGGGCACGAGTGAACGATCCACTGTCCCGCCTCCACCGCAGTTGCCAAACCTAAACGCTGCTTGCAAGACGCATGAGTTGATGACAAACGCCGAAGTGTTGTGGACTCTGAAGGTCGTCACATCCCACTGTTCCTACCGCTCATCGTCACAGTCGGGCAAGTTGTTACACATGTTCCCAGACAGTGAGGTGGCAAAAGCGTTTTCTTGCGGAGAAAAGAAATGCGCCTATGTGACGTGCCATGGACTGAGACCTTTCTTTCTAACGGCCTTGCAGCGGGAAATCGACCAGTGTGAGCACTACGTGGTGCTTTTTGACGAGTCTTCAAACGACTATTTGCATCGCAAACAAATGGATGTGCACGTAAGGTGTTGGGACTCGTCTCACAAGGTGACAACAAGGTACTACAACTCGGTGTTTATGGGGCACTCCACGGCCGAGGACATACAGGGAAAGCTGTTGAGCGCACTCGAACCTTTGCCTCTTGAGAAGATCCTTCAGATATCAATGGATGGTCCCAATGTCAACTTGAAGTTCTTTAAGAACTTCCAAGTGCACCTGCAAGAAACGTACCAAGTTCTTTGTGTGGACATTGGCACCTGTGGCCTCCACACAATGCACAACGCCTACAGGGCAGGCGTTGCAGCAAGTAGGTGGGGACTAGATTGCTTACTGTCTAGTCTGAGCGCACTGTTTGAGAGCTCTCCAGCAAGGAGGGAAGACTTTACAACAGTCACTGGGCAGGAAACATCTCCCCTAAAGTTTGTTCCTCACCGCTGGGTAGAGAACGTCACCGTAATTGAGAGAGCCTTGTTGTTGTGGTGCGACATCAAAAAGTTCGTTGAGGCTGCAAAAAGCAAAGAAGTAAACCTGCCAAAATGTGGATCTTTTCAGAACTTGGTTGAGTTCTGCAGCGACTCTTTGGTGCCGGCAAAGCTTAACTTTGCACTGGGTGTTGCCATGGCACTCAAGCCATTCCTAACGGAGTATCAAACAGATAGACCGATGGTCTTCTTCCTTGCAAGAGATTTGGAAACTGTTGTCCGGAAACTGCTAACAAGGTTTCTGAAGTGCTCAGTTTTGTCTGCGTCAAAAGGACTCACCGGCCTCCTGAGGGTGGACATTGAGAACCCGGACAATCATACTCCAATTGAAAAGGTGGATATAGGCCATACAGCTGAGCAGATCGTCAAGAAAGCCAAAGCCAGTTTGAAGGACGTGTTTCAGTTCCGGATGGAATGTAAACAGTTCCTGATCGCCGTGACAAAGAAAGTCCTAGAGAGAAGCCCCTGAAATTCCCAGTGGTTAGGGGCCTATCCTCATTGGACCCACGACAGATGTGTTCAAGGCCAGATGAGTGCCTTCCTAATTTTAGAAAAGTGTTGGACGTCCTCATCACCGCAGGGAGAATGACCGATCACCAACGAGACACGGTACTGGCACAGTACACCGAGTTCTTGCAGGAACAGAAACATCACCTGCGACTCTTTGAAAAGAGCATGAACAGGATAGATGAGTATTTCTCTGAGCTCATGAAGTTTAATCCATCGTATACAGAGCTGTGGAAAGTAGTTAAACTCTTGCTTGTCCTAAGCCATGGACAGGCAACTGTGGAGCGAGGGTTTAGTGTAAACCGCCAGGTTTCGGTAGAGAATCTGAAGGACCTTTCCTACGTCTCTCAACGGATTGTGTGCGATGCAGTGGAAAAGGCAGGTGGTGTCCTCAACATCCCACTTACGAAAGAACTGAGGACTGCTGTGTCAGCTGCGAGACAGCAGTACAGTGCATATTTGGAAGCAGAAAAAAAGAAGCAGCGTGAAGATGTGAAGCAGGCAAAAAAGCGCTGCATTGATGAAGAGATTGACACCATGAAAACAAAAAAGAGGAAACTTGAAGCGACTATAGCTGATCTTACAGCCTCAGCAGATGCCTATGCAGAAAAAGCAGAAAAAGCAAATGATCTCACATACATTGTAAAATCAAATAGTCTTAGGAAAACTGCAAAAAGCAAGGCCGAGGAGCTGCTTAGCATCAGCCAACAAATACAGGAAAAGCTGCAGGAGCTCTCCTGAAGTTACCACAAATGGTTTTGGACACAATTTTTTTTTTTTTGGCTTAGTGCAATGCAAACAAGTTTGCAAGAAAGATTTTTTTTTGTAGTGCAATAAAAATGATATTTATAATCTTTTGACATCAGTGTTTTATTCAAATCTGCCATGTGTGGCACCGAGTTAGGTCCTTGAAAATACTCCCAGAGGGCCTTGAAATTCCTTGAATATCCTTGAATATCTTTCTTTGAATCCTGTACGAACCCTGTATAGGCGTCGTTCAACAGCTGATTGTCGGTGAGCGTCGCTATAATTTCTACTGCTGTTTTGAGCCAGCGTGCACGTTTTGTGTTCCCAACAAGGCAGACAGAAATGCTAAATATAAAGGAACTGCACTCAAGGGTATGACAAAACGAAGGTAGAACACAAAGAAAGCATTCTGCTGGGAATGTGAGGTGTACCATCTGCGTTTCACCAATGTATGCATTCCTTCATTGAAAAGCACATGCCCTTGTTACAGAGGGTAACTCTTGACTAACCAAAAATAGACGTCAGAGTACACCGACTTTCAGAAGTAATAACCGTGGGTGTTTAGCACATTTTGTATATTGTGAATTTTTCTTTAATTTGTCATTTAATCTGGATAGCTGTAGAACTGTTGGCGTTTATACGCCTTCCGCACATACATTGTAATTTCAAACAGTAATATTTTTAAATCTTTTCTCTACATTATACCAACCTCTGTTCCTTTTGAAAGAACACTAATTGGCCGTAGTTTGATGATTCACGTTGCTCCATACTCAAATTAGTTAAGAAAATAAGAGTTTGCACAGATCCTTTGAAATTTGCTACCTTTCTTGTGGTCAGGAAAGAGTTAAGAATGCAGGGGAAACTCCTCCCACCCCTTTCGACTTAAGCAGAACAAATGCTTGAGATTAGGCGACCTCCTTTCCAGTGGTCGCTCCACTAAAGTGGAAAGGGGCAAAAGAGTTTCCCTTGAACTCTTGGCCTGTCACTGGGTACGATGAAATTTTAGAAGCCTATGCGATTAAAAAAGAAGGGGGTAAGAAATGCACCAGTCGGACGTCGCTCCGTTCACACAGAACACATGTTGATTGACCATCCCGTGACCAACGTGTTTGTTATTGCCAATTTTGTTTTTTATTAAATATTCAGTTGAGAGTCGGTGCTTCAAAAAAACAAAAGTAAACTCCTTTTTTTCTTTTTTTGCACCTCTTTTTTGAGGGAGAGAGGGATGGGTGGAAGGGAAGGGGGCAAGGTGCATAGCGCATAGCATCATAACGTCAACGACGACAACAACTCCTACTACAACTTCAACAACGGTTATTTCAAGCATAACATGCGTCTCAAGTTCATATGCATCTTAATTTTGTTACCCGTGACTAGTGTACATTTGCATTCAATTGTATTTTCATTGGTTCCTCAGTACAATGACGTGCCTAAATGTTATACTTTGACAGCTTCTTTGTCTTTGACTTGGCCAGTTTGGTGAATGCGGTATGACTGCTTACCGAGGGTCTTCATGTTTGTCGTGCAGTAGTGATCGCGCAAATGCTCGTTGGCACAACACTCGCGCACACTACACAAAGCCTTCGCTTTCTCTCTAGACATTGGCCAACCACAGGGCATGACATGCTAGGCTGCATACTGCAAACTAATTATTTCCAACTCGTAAAATATTGAGAAAAATTTATCACGCAAATATAGTGAGTGCCCCATGGTAATGAACACTTAGCACACCACTCTCAATTGCAAAATTTTATCCCCACAAAATATTCCCAAAACATACACTTGGCAAACTTTGTAAAATGTTCAGTCCGCATAAATAATACGGTTTATAGTAGCATTCTTCCGGTACTGACGCTCCCCGTGACCTTCTGTGCAGGCGTCGACGTTCCAGATGGCCGTCCTGCTTCAGTACAACATTGAGCTGTCCTTCACGGTGCAGCAGCTCCAGGAGGGCACTGCAATCAAAATGGTGGGTTGGATAAACGCAGCTTCGCGCAAGAAGAGTCATTCCACGTTTGTTGTGTTAGGATAGTAGGGTTTTTAAGTTACGACTCAAGAATTTGGTCTGCACTGGAGCTCGAGGCACGCTGTTTCAGCACGGGAGAATTATTTGGATCCGGACGTTACTGGTGCCTCGTCCCCTGCCTAACTCTTCCGTAAATCGCAATGACTGGCTTCACATGTGCTCTGCAGCAAAATTGATGCTTGGGTTCTGTTTGTAGAAAGGTTGATCTAAACTAGAACGAATCCAGTATTGATTTAATTGGAAATGTAAAATGCATAGCAAATTTCTGGGCAATTATGTTGCACATGAAATGTGTAGCGTCTACTCGCTCTTCATCAATTAGTTTAGCGAACTGCTTGACGCATGGCACGTGCACCCAATAGCAGTTCCTGGAATGGAGATACCGGTGCTGACCTGGGCTTTAAAAACCTGGGACAGGGTGTCGAGTTGCTATGTGCCAGATGCGGAGTGGATGCCCCGCAGGGCTTTCCCGCCAAATAGCACCTCAACTCACGCCGACGTGACGTGACACGCAGGAAAAACGATCACCTAATAATCCTAATGGTCTGAGATCGATTCCCTCCTGGCGCAAACACTTCTTTACTGCAATGGCCCCTCCCCCACTCCCCCACTCAAAACCAATCACTGCCAAGCCTCGCGGCCACGCTTTTATCCAGGCTTCCCTTTTGAGCTTCACAAAATGCCAAACACCTAGCCAAAGAATGTTTCACATAAGAGCATTTTTCTTTTAAGTAGCCATTTGGTTAAAACTGAGGTAATTGAGTAGTATATGCTCCGTTTCATACTTAATGTAGAATGCTGTCAAAGCTGATGGCACAAGCATGGGGTATGGCCTCCCAGATAATTTGCATACATTCTCGCGCAAACGAAACCAGAGATAACTCCACGCGCTTGTACCAGTAGCTTCGACAGCGTTGTATACTAAGTATGAAACTGAGTCTAGTCAGATGCTTCTTGATTGGGAATAGTTTTAATCAGTCCACCATTTTCAGAAATCGCCAGTTCAGGAGGTTCTGGTATGAAAATGTGCGAGCACGTGCTCAAACGAGTGTGAGCACTCCCTTGTCTAAGGAAGCTAGGTCCTGTTGGCTCCATTCAGGTGCATGACCCACCCTTTATACCGTAAAAACTCGTGTAAAGCCGCACATTTTTTTTTTCATATTCAAGTGTTGATTTTTGCAATGACACCCATACAAAAATGAAAAAAAAAAAAAATTTACGCACGTCGAAAAATAAAGTTTATTAAAGTTTATTCTCTCTCTCTCTACGCACATCAAAAAATGAATATACTTGCGGTTTGACGCACTGGTCTCAAGCACACTTTATTTGAGACTCAATCATTGTCACTCGTGCTGTCCTCGGCACCGGTGTTTGACTGGTCAGGCTCTTCGGAGGCGCGCTCCCACACGAGGTCGTCCTCTGTACCGTCAAGATTGTTCGAGATGCCCGTCACTTTAAAGCTTTTGGACACGATGTCGAGGGAGACAGCATTCCAGGCGTCCAAGATCCACTTGGCAACAGTTGCCAGAGGTGCTCTTTGAGCCGTCCAGTCGGCGTCTTTTCATGGTTTCCGCTGGCCATCCACTCTGTGTAGCAACGGCGAAACTCCACCTTGAAGGGCCGATTTACGCTGACATTGAGCGGCTGCAGCTTGCCACCAGTAAGTCCGCCCGGTATGACAGCCAAGTGCGTGTGGCCTTCGTGCAGTTCCGCCCTCACTTTGGGAGTCAAATGTCCGCGGAAGCTGTCCAGCACAAGGAGGGACTTCTTCACCAGCATTCCACCAGGGCGGTTCTTCCAAACATTCTTGAGCCAGTCCACCACCAGTTCGTCGTTCATCCAGCCCTTGTCTTGAACACGGACTATGACGCTGCTTAAAAACTTTTCGGCAGGGATGGTCTTCCTTTTAAAAATCACGTAGGGCGGCAGCTTCCGTCCATCCGCGGTAATGCAAAGCATCACGGTGCAGCGCTGGCGTTCTGCTCCCGTCGTACGCACGATCACGCTCTTTTGCCCTTTGACGTTCACAGTGCAGTTTTCCGGCGAGTCAAACCAAACGGGAGTCTGAGCGGCGTTGCCGATTTGCGACAGGATGTATCCGTGTTCCCTACGCAGTTCAATGATGTACTTCTGGAAGCTCAGCAGCTTGTCCTCGTATTCTGCGGGAAGCCGTTGGCACATGGTCGTTCTTCTACGAATCGAGAGATCTTTCCGCTTCATAAACCTCAGGATCCAACCGGCACTCGCTTTGAAGTCTGAAGGTATGTTTTTCGCACATGCCAGTGCCAGCGCCTTCATTCTTAACATGTCCGTCGACAGAGTGTATCCATTGTTGCGCACTTCCACCACATAGTTAAATAATTCATTTTCCAACTCCAAATACTGGCAGGGCTTGCCGCGGAACGCGCGCCTGGTCTTGCTCGTGCTGGCCAAGGCATCCTTCTGGTCACACCAGCTGCCGCACGCACTTTTCATCAACTTCGAACTGACGACCAGCAGCACGTTTACCGTGGTCAAGGGCATAGGCCACGACTTTCAGTTTAAAGCCAGCCGTACCCATTGCACTCCGGCTGTGGGGAGGGAACATTGGAAAGAAAAACTGCGGAGCGTGGCTGCGACGCGTGGTTCAGCAGCGTTCGAACTGCGAAACATCCGCCTCCCGTACGTGTGTACTCGTGTTCGCTGTCGTCCTGTGGTCGCGTCGCGAGGAGGAGAGCAAAGGATTGTGGGAAGAGCGTTAGCGGAGAAAGAGCAGAGCAACAAGGCAGCAGCAAAGATAAGCGGAGCAAGCCGCGCTCACCACGCCGCGGAGACGAACCTGACTGCCGCGGCGCGGCTGGCGAGCCTCAAAAGAAGGGGGTGCAACTCATGCACGAATAATTTTTGAAATTTTTTTTGCTAATATTTTGTTATAAATACAGGGGTGCAGCCCTTACACGGGTGCAGCCCTTACACGCAATTATACGATACATGACTGTAGGTCGACCCATTTTTAAATTTTTGAAAATCTGAACAGTGGGGTCGTCTTATAATTTAAGCCAAAGCATCCTGCTCCGTGGTGTAGAAACACAGGGGACCCTTGGCCCTGGGTACCAGGCGTCCCAGTCACGGGGCGGGTGCCACCTCCAACAGCACCAGGCACCCCCCCACCCCTGGCAGCACCAGGCACCCCTACACCCCCCCCCCTTTTCTGGCTGGTTGCGATTTCTGGAAGAGAAGGGGGGGGGGGTGCCGGATGGCCTAGCTACGCCACTGATCCCGCATGCCGACAAAATCAAAACAGTTGCAATGCGGAGCGCATGTTCGTCTTGCGCAGGGGTTGCGATGATGTCAGAGCGACGAGCTTTTATTGGCTGTTTGAAGAAAAAGGTCGGTAGGCCTCGAGGCATCTAGCATTATGGTCTACCCACTATCCTTTCAATCAAAGCCAGTTGGAGCTCGGCGTCGTTTTCCCTTCACTGCAGCTCCTGTGCAAGTATCAAACGGCTTGCTCTCCGCATATCAGGAACACCTCGGCTTGTTATTAGTTAGCCAGCTGTTCCTCTGGCATATTGGCCTTTTGTGTGCTCATTTTACAACTTTTTTTATAGCGCAGCTCTTAGGCGCTCGTTTTCCGGCTTGAGCGGCGTCGCCGTCGGCGTAACTGCGCGTGCATGATGGGTAAATTTCCCCGCTAAATTTAGCGGAAAATTTTCCCCGCTAAATGTAGCGGAAAATTTTCCCGCTAAATTTAGCGGAAAATTTTCCCCGCAAAATTTAGCGGAAAATTTTCCCCGCTAAATTTAGCGGAAAATTTTCCCTGCTAAGTTTAGCAGAAAATTTTCCCCCGCTAAATCTAGTGGGAAATTTTCCCCGCTAAATCTAGCGGAAAATTTTCCCCGCTAAATTTAGTGGGGAAAATCCCCCCCCCGCCTTCCCCTCCTCCTCAAGAGCTGCGCTCTAATTCGGCGTTACAGGGAGTTGTAAACGGCTTTTTTTATCTGCGCAAACGAGTATTACAACGACTTGCAAATCAGAGCCGAATGCGCTGTGGTGAATGGCACGCAATACACATCACTGCATGGGCGGCACATGGCGTGCCCGAGTCTCAGGGCTGGCGGCACTCTAGCCGGAACAGCCTCACTCCCCGCTGCTTGTTTTCGCACAATGCACGGTCGCACATTGTTTGATTGAGTGTTCAGATTGTACTAGAGTTCCAATTCTATTTCTCCGTATTGATGCGCATGGTCCGGGCAGTTTGGGTTTTTGACACTCGTTAAAGGGGTACTCCGGCGATTTTTTGAGCTACCTCAAGTAATTATATTTTCTGACTCCCCGGCCTTTACGCTTTCCGGTATGCTATTTAGTATCGCGAAATTCATAATAAATATTGCGAAATCGGCAGATGATAATGATGCAAAAACCAACATTCAAATATACCCGCACTTTTCAGTGCCGTGACGTCAGTGGAAGGCAGGCTTGCCAGTCGAGCGAGCAGTCTAAAAAATAGAATATGCCAGTCATTTGTTCTGTGCTGGAGCGCGGGGACTGGAGCGAGCTTCCAAAGCATTCATTTGACACCATGAAACTGCTTCAAATCAGTTGGGAACAAATTCTACAGTCCAAAGAGTGAACCCCTGCACTTCCACTGACGTCACTGTTTCGTGTTGCCAGTAGAGACTTCCAGTTTGAAAAACACGGTGAGGACCAAAATTGTAAATTCAATAACTTCGTGG
Source organism: Ixodes ricinus (assembly GCA_037355805.1). Taxonomy (NCBI): domain Eukaryota; kingdom Metazoa; phylum Arthropoda; class Arachnida; order Ixodida; family Ixodidae; genus Ixodes; species Ixodes ricinus. Next base: position 179,911 of record JAZHYW010029458.1, read on the forward strand.
AAAAAATTATTTTGACCTAATATTTGGGATACTATTTTGGCGATGTTGTTTGGCGAGTTTAGCAAAATTTCAAGCAAATCGGGGACCATGAAGAAATTGCCGGAGTACCCCTTTAACGGCCGTTCTTCATCGAAAGTGGCCAAGAACTGCGCCGCTGGATGCAAGTTCGACCCGTCGTAGCGGGGCCAGTGGCGTGCACAACGACGCAGGATCTTTAAACCGTGACCGCAGATGGACAGGTTTCCGCGGGCTGGAAATTCGGATACATCCAGATGCTTTGCGGAGTTCGCCATACAATGCGCCATACAATGCGCCCCTAAAATGTTTTTTTGTTTTTTTTTTTGTTGATGTGCAGTTTGGAAGTGAAGTCAACTTGCAACCGAGTAAACACCTCAAATTGAGCTCCCCCAACTTCCCTTTCATACCTGTGGCAGCTCGTCTTTTGCCCCCAGCCAGTTCAGAGAAGTTTCTTCCTAGTGCTTCCATTGTTTCATCCTGGAAGTGCTCGATCCCAGTTTTTCTGCCAAGCGGCACCAGATATTTCTGAAGACGATGGATCGATTGACGGGATCTCCACCTATAAATGGGTTCAGCTCTGAATGGTGTTGCAGAGCCGAGAGTCGACGGCGTCATCGCTCTCGCGTCTGCCCCTCTGAGCCTGGCTCGTCTCTCTTCGTTCCAGGACCTGCTGCAGCAGGTGCTGCAGATCCTGCTCAAGTCGAAGCTGCTGATGTGCCAGGACGAGGAGGAGGAGCTGCGGGGGGACTCGGTGGTCTCCCTGTTCGGGGGCTACAAGAACAAGAAGCTGCGGGTGAACATCAACGTGCCCATGAAGGCCGAGATGAAGGTGGAGCAGGAGGCCACCCACAAGCACATCGAGGAGGACCGCAAGCTGCTCATACAGGTGCGCGGGAGCCCTGCCTCTGTGCTCAGTGGAAGGGGGGAGGGAGGGAGGGGAGGGAGGGAGGGAGGGAGGGAGGGAGGGAGGGAGGGAGGGAGGAGAGGAGGAGGAGGAGGAGGAGGAGGGAGGGAGGAGCAGCTCTTCCAACGTTGCAACATCACCGTCTTCCATGTAAAGCCCTTCTATAAAATGCCCCTCGGAACCGCTTCGATACCTGCAGACTTGGGAGGGCGAGGAAGCAGTGTGTGGGGACAACTTTCTGTGGCGATTCGAAGGAAGTGAAAAGCGTGCGTGGATAGTTTCGCTCGGTGCTCCAGGCTCGCAAGAGCCCGCAGCTCTCGCCGCATCGCCCCGGAAGGTTGTCCCCTCGTATGTGTGACGCTCGGCCAATAAAGAGCATGTGTCGGACGGTGGCCAACAATCAAAAGACGGAGTTACGCATCAAGTTGTCCGAAAGTCGGATTTCTTCCTAGGATCGGCATTACTTCGAGACACGCCGCACGCCACGCGACACACGGCTAAATAAAGGTGGCACTGCAGTCTTTTCCGCCAGCGTCTTTTGGAAGCGAGCGGACAAGCAGAGGCAATATTTTCCCCTTACTACGGCGTTACAACAAATAGCTGCACGTGGCAGATTGGATACGGCAGTCCCAACATCTGTGTTATTAGTAGGATTCCGTGTTTTCGGAGTTTAGTACTCGTAAAATTTGGAGGGTGTTTTTGGAGTTGATTTTTCGCTAGGGATTTGGGGTCTATCATTGTTTATTTTTGTTAGATTCCCAATTCTCTGAAATTCTAAGTTTATTTTACTGCATAAAATTTAAAAAATTCGAAATAAATATAAATAAGGCTTGGGTACCATGACCTGTTCTCCCGAAGGAACCTCGACATGCTAAAGGGCAAACCCTTTTTTCAGTAGTTCTAGATTTCAAAGGAAACTAAAGTGGAATCTCCTCAGGACCACTGACCTTATGCTTTTATAAAGATTAATGGACCTTTTGTAGAAATACGCGGTGCGCATGCGTGGAGTATTTGATGCGCCTGGGTTCGAGAGTATCTAGTTCCAAACAATCCGCCATCTTGCATTTCTCGCCTTTGGGCGCCTTGGAAGAAGAAGAAAATAAGACCATCGAGAGTCGAGACTCAAGTTTTGATGTTGCGAACAAGGTGAACACGAATCATCGTACTGACGACGCCCGTTCTAGATTACGACGTGCACCGCAATCATGCCGGTGAACTGTGTAGCCTTCGGCTGTCGGAACTATTATCGCCCGGGTTGTGGAACTAGCTTTTTTCGCTTTCTGTGTGGTAAGCTTCATCCCGTTAAGCGGGCAGCCTGCTTGCCTCAACGAACTGTCCTTTTTGAGGTAGCTCCATACGCGGTCCTGGGTGAGGTTCGTACGGTCCGGGGGATGACGTACCCAGTGGTCCGCGTCAAACGCGAACGGGATGTTCTCATCCCGAGACATCGCGACTCAAAATGCTTCGAAAAGCAGCGAATGTACCCAAAAAGAAAACGAACCGGTAGCACACAAGAAGCCTAACGTGCACGTTGTTTTCTCTACAAATACTCTCCAACCCAGTGCGCCTCAGGTTCGCCCATCGGCCCATAGGTGGCAGCACATATTCGCCAAAAGGTCCATTGTAAAACTCCGCCGTCTTTTTTGCTATTTATTTTGCTGCTGTGAGCTCGAAATTCTGAGTTTTTCGGATAAATCCGAATTGACGGAAAATTTACCGGCGAGTGTCTTTCAGATTTTTTCGGATTTATTCGAAAAACACTGAACCCTAGTTATTAGGGGAGGTGTCATATTTTCTTTTTCTCCGTATTTTGTTTTTCTCAGGCGAGCGGCGTATTCCCACACCCTCAGGACACTTTCAAAAGCAGGTGTGCTTTCTGAAGTGATGCCGCAAATGGTTGCTTCTTTTTCTCCTTCAGGCAGCCATAGTGAGGATCATGAAAATGCGCAAGTCGCTCAAGCACCAACAGCTGCTGGCCGAGGTCCTAAATCAGCTCTCGTCGAGGTTCAAGCCAAGGGTGCCTGTAATAAAGGTGAGGCGTCTTTTAGCCACCTCGGGCTCGATGTGCGGGGCCCACGTCCCAACGTTGAATCGAGGTAGGACGGGCTTGTCCAGGGGCCCTATGCTACTCGGCGGGACCAAGCGGAACCAGGGGATCGGGACTGCAATCGGTCAGCGGCGCGGCGCTGACCGATCGCAGCAGACGGCGTTGTCCCGGTCCCCTGGTTCCGCTTGGTCCCGCCGTATAGCAAAGGGCCCCAGGTGACCCACCTTTTCTCGACGAAATGTAGGGTTACTTAGGGAGTTTAATGGCAGGGTGTTCTAAATCATCTCACTCATTCTCTTGCTGTGTTTTCTTGGTTACCTTTTCTCTGTGTACCCCTTTTGGTCTTGCCTGCCTTTGTATGTTACCTCTCATGTCTGGTGGGATAGAACTTCTAAAACAGGACACTACCTAGGATTGTCAACTTTTTAACCGCTCAAATGCGTGAAATTTGCACTTGGTGTTTTTAGCCATATAGAGGAAGGGCATGCAAAGTTTCAGCCCTGTAAACCAATTTTATGCGATACTATACCCCCAGAACGAAGTAAAGCATAGCTTAGCATAGAACCTGCTCAATGAATCTGTCGTTGAAAAATGGTATTGATAACCACATATTTTTCTGCTCGAATGCGTACTGGAATACCTGCTGCCGGTTGCTATGAAAAGAAATTTTACAAAATACTGTAAACGACGTAATTTTCGCGGGCTCAAATTTTCGCAAATCAGGCCAAAACTGAAAATTTGAAAATTTTCGCGGGGTCTAATTTTCGCGAATCGAGTGTAGCTTCCGCAGCGTTCACATATTGCCCGAATTGTTCGCGGGACTTATTTTTCGCGAATTGAATAAATTCGCGAAAATTAGGTCCTCGCGAAAATTTAGTCGCTTACAGTATGCATTTTTAAGGGAACATGCTATGCAGAGACATATTTTTTTAAATTTTTGCCTGAGGACAATGAAACTTAAGATATGTATAGTTTTGCTTGCTGCTTTCAAAACAGTCATCAGTTTTAATGTGGCTTATGTATAGTTTTTGTTTAGTGCCCCACCCAACGACAGAAAAAAGTATTTTTTGTGCGCACGCTCGGACATACTAATTTTTCACAAGGAGTATCGGGCAATGGCTCATTTTGCTCTTTATGAAGTCGGTGCCGCTGTTGCGAGTTGGAGCCGCTCAAAGATGGGCAAGGTTTGGAAATATTTTGCAATTTCTTGGCCTGCCGCGAGTTGGTCAGATGCGTTTTTCATAAACTTTTCGTGAAAATATTGTTTTGATTTTTTTATACGTAAATATAGGGTGTCTGAGGATAATAAAACATCCACAAGCAAAGAATCAGAAATTTTGGGGAAAAGTCGGATGTTTTTACCTGCATTTTCAACCCGCTTCATAATTTTTTATATTTTTTTTACATTTATTATGTTTTGCAAATTACAATTTTTCATAATGAAAGAACATGAAAATGCAAAATCTAAGTTCATAGTAACCGGCTCCATAACATTTCGGTATATGGGCCACAAGAATTAAGTCTCTCTATAGTTTCATACTGGAACTATATATTTATTAAGTGAAATTTATGCCAAAAAGTGGAACGGAGAAAAACGCATTTGAAATGTTCGAACCTCTCTCTACCTTTTCTTTAGCATCAGTGGGCTGAAAATAATTTTAAGAAAAAATAACTATGCAGTGGAAACAAATGAAACTTTCTGGGAATATTTTCGAGATGTTGGTAAATGTAACTATGGCAATTTCCGAAATCAACTATTTTTTGGCAAAAATTTCTTTTTTCTGGGTAGTATCCCCCTTAGTGCAGAAAATGAATTAACTGTAATGTGAGTGAAGCATTCATACAGTCATTTTATTACATCAATGCCTAAAGTGACTGCGATTGCATACTGCAACTCGTTTACTAGTAAAGTGCTTGAGTCATTGACGATGTCAAGCAAGGAAAGGGAAGCTGTGGCCAAGGCACAGAAGAACCTTGCAGAGGAAGCACTGTCCTATGACCCTTGAGCATTTTAGATGAGATGGCAAGCCCCATCTAAAGTGAAACACTACACAAACTTTCAAATGTGTTTTTCTCAGCCTTATGTTTTGACCTTTTCTTTTTTTTTAATATATTCTATAACTATAGTTTGATGACTGAGGTGCTTGCATACCTGCTGTGCAGCTATTCAGGAGTGAAACTTACCGGGGCACTCTGCTATGCGCTTACTTTACGGGATAAGTTTTACACAGTTTTGCCAGCTCCTTTTAGAATTTTTCAATGAAGACTGAATGTGCCCAGTGTATGCTTTTACCGTTTCCAATCGTGCCTTCTCCTTCCCGCGGCTTGCAGAAATGCATAGACATCTTAATAGAGAAGGAGTACCTGGAGCGTGCGGAGGGCCAGAAGGACACCTACAACTACCTCGCCTGAGCGGCAAGGCAGCGGCAGCTGGCCAGAAAAAACATCAGGGGGCAAGACTGAAGAGAGGTACCGAAAGGGAGGAAAGCGCCAGAACGCCCCTCCCCTCCCCCGGGGTGCAAACGTCGTTGGACCAAACTTCGACCTCGACTCCGAACCCTGCGGTTCCGGTGCCTCGAGCAGCAGAAGGCAACGGAGGATCACGTTTGCTGTGTGACCGAGGGGTTTTCTCTTTCTGCGAACTGTTTAAAAAAGAAAACAAACTGACTGTTGTTTTTTTGTTTTTTTTTTCCTTTGGTTGTTTTTAAGGGGGGAGGGGGGAGGCTGAGACGAGAAGGGCCTCGCACTAAATAAATGTAGAAGCCTTCGTGCGATGAAGGCGGGGCAAAAATATGAAACAAAGAAAAAGGGGAAGGAAGGTTTGTGTGAGTGTGTTGGTGCCAGCAAGCGTCATCCCAGATGGACCTCGGTTGGGACCTACGAACCTAGTGGATAGACTCTGGAAGCCGAGACGAGACGGTGTCGCACGACAGCTCTGCGAAAAAAGCAAATGCATCCATGCCATTTTTTTTTCTTGTTATTTTTTTTTGTTTTAGTAATTTTTTTTTTATTCGCACTGTAAGTAAAGCGGGCAAACTGAATGTCGGCGACGCATCGAACCATCCTGCGCTAAATAATAATTTAACACCAGCAACCTCGCGAGTCTTTTTCATTTAGGCGGGAAATTGATTCCGGGTATGATGCGCAATGTGCTATCTCAATCGCAGTTGAAGTACCTTTTCTTTTTTTCTTATCGACGTGGGTTGTAAACAACTCGAGGCTTAGGTACTGTGGAAGTTTAGGAGCAATAAATGATGTGCACGGGGCAGATTAAGGCGGCCGGGTTCACTGTACGCGTTGCCAGTTTTTGGTTGATTGCCGTCATGCGGAGGAGCGAGGCGACGTCTTGCTTCCTTGCCGCTCGCGCGCTTCAGAGGTGCCGACGTGTCTGAGGAAGGATCTTGACGATCCCTTCCTTACTCCTGTAAACAAGAAGCGGTGTTCCATAAACAAAACAAAAAAAGTTGCTTGTTTTACGAAGCTTGTGAAGTGTGATGGTTTTTCTCGGATGCCTACTTTGAAGATGTCGGGAGTGCTACGCTCTTCCGCCCCATTTGCCGGAACGGCGCCGGGCACGTCCAGTTGGGTTTTCTGCAACGGAACGAGCAGACTGAAGTGTTCCTTTTGTGTTCAGTGTCTAAGTTCTCCCAGGTCACCTGCACGTTGCTCCCACGATGCGTACGTCTTTTTGGAGATGGATGAATAAGGTATAAAGAAACCGGGCTCCAACGTCGCGTCTATAGTCCTACAGAGTAAGAACTCTGCGGATGCTCAGACTTCAACACGCATTTGTTGCCTTTGGCTTTGACTGCCCGTGCAATGAAGAGTCATCGAAGGCAAAGAGCTCGCACTCGTGGCGGTGGATCTCCTAGCTCCTTAGCCTGTCGCCAACTAAAGCAGAGTAACGAAAGGTTTGGATTTCATTACTTGGAACTTGGCGAGCATATTTGTTGGGAAGTGCCCGCAGTGCTTCGTGCTAGGTGGCATCGCTTTCCTCGATGACGCACATTGATGCTGCCTTGGCCTCAACGGCGGTCGACTTGGGATTTCGACCATGATGCCAAAGTCTGCGACGGCGGCGTTGTAAGAAAGTCGACGCGAGCAGCTCAAAACTTGGATGGTCTGGCTAGCAGATTGACAGAACCAGAGGTGGCTTGCTTGCATTGTGCTCTCTGGGTTGGTCCTCGCTAGGGGGATGACTGCTCACAATACCTGCCCATGGCATTCAATTGTTTCTGGATGGGGCCAGGGATGTGCCCATTTTCGGGCTCCTAAAGCATGGGCTGGATGGATTGAACTTGAAATAAATTTCAAAAGTTGTTTTTGAGAGGTTGGAGGGTCGCGATAACGGGTGCTGGCAGTCGAGAATTGGACGACTATTCTCTTCTGCATGTGATTGCCTCGACACTGTGGCACCAGATCCTCTTCATAATGTAAAGAGGCTGAAGCGACAGCCAGATGAAATAGATTATAATTTATTGCCATTTGTTTCGTTAAAGGAAAAGACCTGCTTGAGGGGAAAAGTAGAAAGATGTGAGCCTCATAAAAGCCTTTAATGTGATAGCTTTCTTTAGCCACCCCCTTCCTCCTTTCCCCTCGAATTTCTTGGACTTTCGGCCACCTAATGCACAGTAGACCATTTCAGCTCGTTCTCGCACACCTTCACATTCGCACCCTCTTCGAAGGACCTGATGACCTTAACGTCATCCTAGAGGTCGTCCCTGAGATCGCCGTATAGGTTTTTCTAGACGACGTCACCTTGGACGACGTCCTTGAGGTTGTCCTAGATGAATGCTGTCAAAAAATGTTTCACGGTCCTTTTGACAAAAGCGGCTTAGCGGTGCATTGGTTTTGTAAACACGTGCAGTGAAGAACTTGGCGTAAAAGTTAGATTCTTCTAAGTTTTCTTATTTACCAGTATAGAGTTATCTTTTGTATGGCGGTATTGCTCTCGATCAGTGGGGCATTTGCTGTAACAAACAAAATGAAGGAAAGGCTATCATTTTGACCTTGTACCACAATAGCCTACAACTGGCACTTTTCTTTAGAGCACAGCTCTTAGGCACCCGTTCCGGCTTGAGCGGCCTCGCCATCGGCGTAACCATAAGCCCCCCCCCCCCGCCCCCGAGGACCCCTGGAGGACCTCGGGTACCTTCGGTGACCCCCCCCACCCCCTCCCTCCCCGCTCTAATTCGGGGTTGCAGGGAATCGCAAACGGCTTTCACTTTTTTTTTACTTTATATTGAAGCAACATGAATATTTGATGAAAAGTGGGCCACCTGGTCAAGCTTTGTGGCAAATTACCTAGTGCCGCACCTTTTACAGAACTAGTTTTTCTGTATACTTGCACTTGCATTTGTTTCATTGATAGCTTGAACCAAATTGGCTCAACACCTTAGGGCTGTAGTAGCATGGAGAACTGAATCAAGCTGAGTAAGATGGAATGCACACAGAGTTTTGCCCACATCCAATCCAAAGTAGGTCTCGTAATGTTAGACCAACATCTTCCCTTGTTCCCCTCTACAGCACCGGTACCTGGTTAAACCGTCTGTCAGTGGAGAGGGATCAAATACAATTTTGTGGAAGATACGATAACCCCGGACGCCACTATGATAGATATTTGTCTCAAACCTTGCAAACCTTGTTCCGCCAACTTTGATCTACCCCTTCCCACTTAGATTTCTAGCGAGGCGAGGGTTTGGAGCCCGAAACAACATTGTTTAAGGATTTCGTACCAGGCACAATGCACGCGCAACTTGGAGAAGTAGTAGCTAGTTTGGTTACGGTTTGCCAGAAGTCTGCAGAATTTCTCTGCTTCAACCAGAGAGCACCGTGAAGCCTGCTGCCAATTTGTCTCGTTTGGTGCCGTGTCTGAATTGCTCCTTGTTTCCACAGGTGGTGTTACTATAATCGGTGACAGTTTAAGAATTGAGTATGAGAGACGGTGTATCTATTAGATCCTTAACCTGTCGCCGACCGTAAAATCCATTGGTTCCCTCATGCGATAAGTGCAAGGTTAGTGTTTTTTTTCTTCTTTTATGGATTATGTCTTCCACTGATGAAGGCACAAAATTTATCCAGTCATCCGACACTGCTAACCTTCGATCTCCGACTGGACGGCTACCATACTTTGTATGTTTTGTTCACGACGCAGCCATTGAATGGACCTCTTGGCAAATATGTGCTGCCACGTAGACACGCGACTGGGTTTGAGACTAAGTGACTAGAAAACAACGCGCTCACATGGTCTCCCCCACCTGTTCGACACCCAAAGTGTCGGCCACATCCTGTTCACCCATTGAGGCGCTGTGACCTAGAAACGGTTCCCCCAAACTCGCCTTTGTCCCCATCGTGAATTATCTTTTGCCCCGAAGTCAACACAAAGAAACCATCTTCCCTCTCTGCTGGGCCAGAAGAAGAGAGAGAGGTACTTGAATCATTTACTCTCGAACCGATGTTTCTACAAAAGGTCTATTATGAGACAAGATGTGTGCAGTGTTCTACGCGACGTCCTGCAATTTATTTCTGGCTTTAGGAAGAGAAGCATGATAAACTAACATGTCACTGTTAGTAGCTTGGTAGGCACTTTTGTCGGTATAGAGCTTGCAGGTTTGATGGCATCGGTGGGAAAGGTACACAAGGCATGAGAGCACAAGGTCGTGCAGGGAATATTCCTGGCCATCTTTGGGGCATGTCACTGTTGATCAAACCAGTGATAGACCAGAGAAACAACACTGGTCTTGGCGTTATTTTGTGAGCACTGCTTCTATGAATCCTGGAGGAAAGGTCACCCGAGAAAACCTTAGCCATGGGCGTACCAACCGGGGAGCAAGGGGGTGCCTGCCCCCCAGTTCACAGAGTGGGGGGCAAGACATGTGTTTTGCCCCCCTGAAATAGCCGCCACTGGGCAGGGGGGCAAGACATGTGTTTTGCCCCCCCTGAAATAGCCGCCACTGGGCAGGCCAAACACTGGCCGGCGGCGCCAAGGGATACCAAGGGCACCGCCCCCGGCCCTGGGGAGGGGGGGGGGGTCTGGGGTCTGGTTTGCCCCCCCCCCCCCCACTCAAAAACAAGTTGGTACGCCACTGACCTTAGCCTTTTTTGGCAGGTCCAAAGAAAAGCCCACCCATCTTGGCAGACCTGGAGAACAGCTCACCTTGAATTGATTTCCTATGCGAGCTGGTCGTTATAATATCTAAGCATTAGTGCAGCCAAAGCTAGCACTACCTAAGCAGGTGCCACATGATTCAAAGCAGGCCACACCGCTACTGCCAGCTGTATTGCTTCTTTGTCCGTTTTTGCACGACTTCTGCCATATTGAATTATGTTTGCGGTGCCGGCTACTGTATGAAAATGAATTAGTTATGTAAAAGCCCTAAGCTAAGCCTGCAGCCCACTTTGTATAAATATATATATATATATATATTTTGTTTGTTTGTTTTTATTGCACCACTTGTGACATGTATGCAAGTGGAGAATAATCATTTTCAGTTGAGCAAACAATGTCCAGATTCAGAGGGGAGGTATTCTCCGTAGCCATCAAAAGGCCGGTGAGCTTCTTCCCGCATCCGAAGGTTTTGAGGCGAGCTTTTTTCCACTGCCCTCCACCTATACCCCATCCCTGAAAGATGAGGCTGCCCAAAATAACCTTAGTTTTGTGAAATTATGTCCACAGCCTGTGGTGGTATAGCCAGGAATCTTTTAAAGAGAGTGCTGGAACAAGCTTGGATCTCCATAACTTGCGGTTGAAGGAAAGGGGGGGGGGGAGGCTGGCTAAGGAACTAGGCATAAAGTATGGTGCAATGCATATACAAAACTTGAAAGTATAAAACAGCAAGGACGAGGAGAGGAACAGGACATCTTTCATTTAGCAACAACGTGCCATTCTATGTTGTTGCTAAATGAAAGATGTCCTTGCTGTTCCTGTCCTCGTCCTCGCTGTTTTATACTTTCAAGTTTTGTATCTGTTAACCAACATGCTCATTTTCAATTGCAATGCATATACATGACTTGCATTGATGTCGTATTAGAGGCCATCGAGGTGGCCTTGCTGCCGAGCTCATATCTTCGAGGGCCTGTATTCTGCACCACCAAGTGCTTCCTCAGCATGAAGAAGTACCACGGTATGGTGACAGTACGTGCAAGACCTGCACAGGCATACCACAGGACACACAATGCTTCCATTTGCCTAATTTTTCACAACTTACCAGTAAGAAATTTTTTTGAAATGTGCAACACTTACATCATTTGTGAACTGACTAGGAAGTTTCCCTAATTTATTGCATCTTCGGGAGACCTCCCCCCTTTCCCTCCCATGCAAATGAACAACTAAAATCTGCAAGCCCTTTTGTTTTTATATATACATTTTTATTCGTTTTTACTTGGAGGATATCCAACTCTGTAGAGAGGGGGATTCTCTCAAAAGTTTGATCCTGTGAGTGGAGACAAGTGGAGAGCATGTGTTTCACACCTTCACTACCCTTGGCAGGTTGGTGTAGGAGGACACTAAGAGGATTTTTGGCAGAAATCCAAGGTCGTATGGTAGCCAGCACCATTTGAAGCATGAAATGATGTTTTTCACATTTTATTTCCGAAGAGATTACACGAAAATGAACACTGCAATAGATCTAGCACGTTAAATAACCTTAACCTGAAATTAGAAACAAACTGCATTGCACGTCTAGATGTACAGATTGCAGCAGTGAAAAGCAAGGGTGCTAGGTGATGTGCCATTAAAATGCCGATACAACTTCCAGCAAATATCCAAAGCACCTTGTACAACAGATGCTGAATTATGTGCATGTAAACTCTACATTGCAACAACACAAAAAAAAAAAAAGGTTTGTCAAAGGTTTTAGACATTTCTTATTATACTATGTGTAAGGGATTTGTCTAACCTACCTCTGGGGTAACACAGAGCAGGAAAGCAGCGACATATTTTTTCAAAAAAATGAAAGTGTTTAGTGAATGTAAATAAAATGCTAATAGCATCACCCCATAGATACACTGGAGGAAGCCCTATTGAGGACAGCTTACAATAAAATCAACAATGACAAATAATAACTTTCTCCAAGCTGAACCTCTCTTCCAATTGCCTCTTGGTTTCCAACGAAAAGAAAGAGGGCACACATTGTTTCAGACCAAAGCAAACTGGCGCTTTAACAAAGTGAAGAGTGTAAATGACTGACAGTTCTATAATTGGAGGACTGTTCCATGCCATAGAAAGGCTACTAAATAATAAAAGAAATACATTTTTCTAGAAGAAAGTAAAACTATCAAGCAAGCCGGGGAAAAGATTAAAACAGCGGGCAAGGAATTTAGTCGAAGGAGCACATGAAGGGCCGAGCAGTGGGTGGACGTTCCATGCTTGACGAGGACCAGCTGTCGATGTTGGCGCTGATCAGCTCTTCGATCACCTTTTGGATGTCTCCCGAGTGCTTCTTCAGGAGCACAGAGTTGAGCTGGTGGTTCCTAAAGCCCATCTCGAACAGTTTCTCTTGCGGACAGAGGCGGGATGCTGGCGGTGACCAATCTGAAGAACTGAGCCGACGCTGGTCCATCGGTACTCCCTGTCTTGGCTGAATTCCCGAGAAGACAGTCTTGGCAGTATTGTAGACGGTTGCGGCAGCACTAAGAGCCCCGTTGACCAAGGCTTCCGGAAGAGCATCGCCAACTCCCTCCACCTTGTAAATTTTTCTCGACGAGAAGGCAGGCTTTCTGGTTGCTTTGTCTTCAGACTCTTCTCCAGAGGCTGTGGGCTTTCTTTGGTGTTCCTCGGTTGCAACCTGAAGTGTGCTGTCGTCTGGTCTCGTTGAGACAGATGCTTCAGAGTTGGACGAGTCGGAATCGATGACCACTGGGTCCTGGAACCTGCTGGGGCACACGGAATGTCCAGCAGTCGAGTCGAGTGCCTTTTCTTTCCACAACCGGTCGCTGCATCTGGGCACCTGGTCAAGGACTTCGCAGGAAGGCGAGGCACTCCCGAGAGCCGTTGCGGCAGAGGAATGGACCAAGTCGCTTTCAGCGTCCGCAGTGGACTCGGGCAGGTTAAATGGGATGTTCAGGTTGAAGCAGGAAGGCAGTGGCACCACCTCAAAGTCCCCCTCGGTGTCGAGACTGCTAAGGCTGAGTACACTGGCAGATTCCTCAGTGTCGTGGTGGATAGGCATGTCCAGAATAGACATCTTGGATCCATTTTCTTCCGGTTCACTCCCTTCATCCTCCGACTCCGGAGACTTGCGGGGAGTCATGCCGGCCGGCGTGTTGAAGGGCGTTGCCGTCTGCGACACAATCTTGGCCTTCAGCTCGGCTGCCAGATCTTCTGTCTTGAGGGTTGTCTGCTCTGGGACGAAGTCATCGTCTGGACCAGGGACAACCTTGAGGCTCGCCATGTGCTTCTGCCTGGGTTCCAGGGTCAGGGCCGGGTCCACGACCACGTTGCACCAGAGACGGTGCCCGAAGTAGCCCTGCGGGCTGTACATTCTCCAGTGGGTCTGGTAGTGTCCCGGCTCGTGGGGCGCCGTGAACTGCACCTCGAGGGTGCCCTCGGCGTTGGGGTGCAGTGGGGGCGCCTCGATGTCCGTGTCGTTGGGCATTAGTCCCAGGGTGCCCCAGCAGTACTTGAGGAGGATGCTGCGGTCCCAGGCTTGGGTCCCGGAGTTGCGGACCTTCCAGCGCTTTGTGAAGCGGGTGCCCGGCTGCACGTGGGTCCAGTCCGGGATGGTGTCGTCACACACGAACTCCGAGTCGTACAGGTCGGCGTTCAAGTAGTTCTCGACGCCCGCCGTCGGCGGCCGGTACAGGTTTGCGTCGCGCAGGTTGTACTTCTCGAGCTTCTTCATCAACTTCTGCATCTTCATCTCCTGCTTGATGTCGCGCATGGTGGAGAGCCGGTTCGGCGAGCGCATCGGGCGGAATGTGGTCCCGTTGCAGCGCTTGCGCCGACTGCCCGGCTGCGCCGCCCCGGCCGACCTGCGGATCTTGAGCATCATGTGCGAGTTGTCGTGCACGCTCGGCAGCGATTCGCATACCTCGCACAGCTCGTAATTCGGACAGACCCAGCATCGGTAGCGCGCTCCTGAATCTGACACAGGCAGTTACCGCAGGTGGCGACGTCTTGAAAGCTGTCGGCCACCGCCGCCGTCGTCCACTTGTCGACCTTGCGCTCGTCTAGACGCTTGAAAACCTCGGCGGTTACCTCATCCTTGAGCTCGTTCCTTAGCGTGCGCACGAAGTCGACGAACCAGGGCGGCGGTGGTGTTGTGGCGTTTTCTCGACGCCGCGGATCGCTCGTAGCGTCCACCTCGGGCGCAGCGGCGGCGGCTTCCAACCCGGACGTGGGACAGTCACCACCATCATTGTTGTCGTCGTCGACGAAAACAAACTCGCCAGACTCCTTCTCGCGGTAGGATCCCCGAAGCAGCGGTCCGGAGTCGCGGGCGCTGGCCTCTGAGTCATCTGTAACGTCGACCATCTGAATCTGTAGGACATTTCCTTTCTTCTCGGCAACCCGAAGGGCTTCCTGCATTTCGGGCTCGGAGGAAAGCTGCACCTTCTCGTCCTCATCGTCGGCATACGTGATGCGGACGGTCGAGTCCGATGGCAACAGTCCGACGCGATCCAGTAAGACGGTCTGCACCTCGTTCCAGCTGCTGTCTCGGTTGAACGCGAGCTGGAACCGCACGGGCCGTGGCACGAATTCGACGGCGAAGCGAATGGGGCTCATGTTTACATAATTTTCGTCCTCAACGCAGGCAGCTGATATGCGCATTTTCTCGCCTTCTTGCTGGGCTTCTGCCCCGTGACGTCATGATCACGGGGACGCCGCTGTTGTTGCCAACGGAAATCTCTGCAAGTTCTTTCGTTTCACTGAAGTTTCGGTTTTGTTTTTATGCTAAAGCGTAATATAACGGAAGTTTCTTTTATAACCGCTATATAAATATTCTCCTTTCTTTTTGTTCTATCTTGAGGTTGTACACTCTCGACTGCAAAATATGCCATCAAAGATGAGTGAAAGAGACTAAAGTGGCACAAGCGAATCTGGCGGTAAAACGGGGCGGAAACATCGACGCCGGCGCATAGAAAGCTCAGACTTTCACTGAATTTGCATTGAACAGGTCAAAGAACGGGTAAAAACACAGACAGACTGGTCAAGAACTACCATAGTAACCGCGTTCGTTGTTCAAATAAACTAGAAGCTGTGTTTGAGACTTGTTGTTTTGTCTGTTTTTTTTTTTTATCGATCCGTGTCTCCGGTGGCTATGGAAGTGGAACAGGTCAGTTTTACTCTGCGAAATTTCAAGGCGTTGTCCTCTTCCTGTAAAAAATAAGAGCAACAACCTAGCCAAAGTCAACGCCGATCACGTTCGCAGACGACTGGGCCCGTACCAGGGTTGTAAAGTACCTAGGTACTTTCATTTCTCTTTGTTGTACCTAAGGTACAAACCTAGGTACTTTCATTTCTCGGTATCTGTATCTGAGTCTTAGGTACATTTTTCAGTAACTTGTAACTAAGTGAAGTTACTTTTTACAGGTACTTTTTTATTCACTTCATCAAAACGATAGAAACCATAAATCCTGAAGTATTAACACACTACCATGTGCCGTGATAGACGGTGAGTTGGGTACGACCTGGGAGGCACTGACTTGATCGAACGACGTTTTAGCGAACGAAGCCCCGTCCATGATTTTTCATCGAACGACGCTTTAGCAAATGGCGGTGTTCATTTTGAGCGAACGGTGGATTAGCGATGCCGTTCAGGCGACACCAATTTATCGAATCGCTTCGGAACTACGTTTAGGGAAAATAGCGACCTGCTTCCTTCATCTCAAGCCGAAATCGACTTCATTGCGTGTGTGAAGCTCCTCTGACAGCTATACAGGGGAGGAGATAACTTGAAAGATGTGCACCGTTTCTGTTGCCTGTATCTTGTACTGATGGTGGCTCTCTTCTGCCATAAATACAATAGAAAATATTTAAAAAAAAATTAATTATAATTAAAACCATAAAGAAATGTAACATAGCGGATATAATACAGCTTCCACTCAATAAATCGGACTCAAATTTGGCGGTTATCAAAACTAAGAAAGTTCCGAAAAAAAAAAAACTTATTTTTCTTCAAACAAGCGAAAGAAGAAGAAAACGAACAAAAAAACGAGGAAGCTTGAACCCTCGCTCGATGTCGCAAAGGTTAGGTGCATATGCTCTCGACTCATGCGTTTCTACATGCGGCCGACGTATTCTGGGCGCATCGAAGTCAGCACCGGCTCATGTGAATACGCTTTTTCTTATTTCTCGCATTGACACTAATAAAGCACTTTTATCGAACTCGTCTTTGTGTTTATCCTTAGTATAAAAAGCTTTACTTCCAATATATATTCACGAATTCGGGGAAAATAAAGTATCTTTAAAGTAACTGTACCTGTACCTGGGTACTTTTTTAAGCCATTACCTAGGTACGTACTTAGGTACCTTTCGTATGAGTAACTGTAACTGTATCTTAGGTACATTTTTGAAGTAACTTTTACAACCCTGGCCCGTACACACACTTGCGTTCAGCTCCGCGGCCGACTTAGACAAAACCGGTTTTAAAGGGCAACTCCGCTCAATTCCGAAAAAATTAGGCTTACATGTGATTCCATTTTACAAAGCACTACTAAACAGCCCTACGTCTTCGGATTTGCGAAATGTGGAATATTATTTGTGTAATATTAATTTAAACATCAGCTGATAATGAAACCGAAACCTTGGTTGCGTCAGGCAACATTGGTCTCGTGTCGTCAGAGTCATGGCCACGCCACGTCGAACCATGTGGTCTTGTGACGTTCGTGAGGGCGAGGTACAGGACACGTGACGCGGGCAGGTCGCTTCGCATGGCGTGAACGGTGATGGCCCGGGGGAGAGGGGAAGGGGAGAAGACGAAAGAGGAGAGGGGGAGCGGAGAAGCCGGACATGGGGAACAAGAGCTATCTAACATAGACAGACCGATAAGCGCGCAGGGCAGCGCAAACTAGCGTATCCGCGTTACGGTGATCACGTGGACGCCGTTGAGCCAACACCGGGCGGAGAAACCCATGACGTCATCGTTCAATTTCGCTCTGAGAAGGAAAAACAAACAAAACGTGAGAATGACGTAGCCATGCCTCTGACGTAGTGGCTCAATGTTGGCCGCTCCAACTCCGTGGCGTTGACTGCGCTGATGATTGCGCCTCACGTCGCACGCTAGAGTTGGCAGATTTCGGCGACTTGGCTCATTTGAAAGTTTGCTGGCCAGTTTATTAAATATATAGACGGAATTAGATCGTAATACTTGACATGTGGTCTTCCTATATGATACTGAAGGGGGCTGGATAGTTTTCTAAATATCAAAAACGAAGCGGAGTTGCCCTTAAATATATCCGTCGTGTTCAAAAATAGGTTGAATATGATCCACAATATCCGCAAATCACAATCGCACGTTTGCATTTTGAGCCTGGTGGCTCTATTTTTTGTTATAAACGGCCCACTATTTTCTGTTACAAGCGCTCTATGTTGTTATGAACGGCCCACTATTTTGCTTATGACGCGCGTGACATCCGACGCAATCGTGACGTAGGTCGTCTCGGGACGAGCAAAGCTACCGCGAGGCTGACGTCAAGAGGATGGCCTAGTCGTTCCAGCCACCGAAGCGGCTGCTTTTGTAAGAATTTTGAGTGAGGAGTTAATCTTCTATAATCTTGTAGAGGGACAATAGCGACTTCTGGGACGCACTAAAGAAATTCTCGGGAAGAGGGGAGTTCCTCCTTCCCCTCTTCTCTCGTCGTGGCCGGAGGCGAGACAATAACCGTCACTACCTCTCAAAGTTCCTAGACGGGCATTACAAACGAGGCGTTAGCGACATCCACCAGGTGCTCTTTGCTAATCGTTTAATTCGTTTTAAAATTTCCTTTCCTGTCTTTTTTAACAAGATGTTGGTGTGTCCGACCGAAATTTCGTTGTAGTACCCCTTAAAGGGGTACTACAACGAAATTTCGGCGCTTATATTTTGCTCTTTACGTGTTAAGAGGAGCAATATTAGATCGGACACACCAATATCTTGCTAAAAAAGACGCGAAAATGAATTTAACAAATTAAACGATTAGCAAAGATCGCCTGGTGGATGTCGTATAGCCTCGTTTGTAATGCCCGTCTAGGGAACTTGACAGGTAGTGACGATAACTGTCTCGCCAAGAACAACGTTATTAGATTAGCTCAGTTACAGAACTGCTGATAGACGCTGTATGCACGAGCCGTACCCCCTCACTCACCACGACTCGCCTCCCGCAAAGCCCCTTCATGTTTCAAAAGTAGCGCAAGGTGCGTCGATGCACGAGTCACCTGCAACGTGCAGCCCTTGGGAAGATCATGGCGGTAGCACAGCACTGAGCTAGATTTCAGGCGCTATGGTCTTCCCAGAAGTAGCGCGCGGCAGGTGTCTCGAGCACTTCCAGAACAATGAATGGCGCCACACAGCACCCAATGTCGTGCGAACATTCCGTGGGTGTCCTGAATGTTGAAGTAACGCTAAAACACCATTCGGAACGTTCTAGGAACGTTCGTATGCGAACATTCCCTACAAGGTAAGCTGCTCAACATTCTAGGAACATTCGTTGGCGAACATTCGTATGCTGTTCTCGGAACGTTCCCCTTCGAACATTCATATGCGCAACATTCTTCGAACGGTCGCTTGCAAACATTCCTAGAATTTGCGCAGGTGAAGCCAACTTTACGGAGCTCTCACGCAACCTGTGGTTCGACTCATCATCCACTATATGCCACTTTGTGCCAAAAATATGCAAATTAAGCGGTTTCTGGAAACTTAGCATAAGGGATCAGTTTTATCTTATATGAGTCTACCGCGGAATATGATATAAGGTGTAGGAAAAAAGCAATGATCTTAAAAACTTGATAATGAGCTTGGCACTCACTGCGTATGTAGGGGGGCAGTTTTGAATAGACCCGATTTTTAGCATCTTGGATTCATAATTGGATTTCGACGCTTGGGGGTTTTGGAAGAGCTCGGATGTAATATTCGGACGTGTTCATCCGCTGCTCTCGAAAGACACCTCTTTTCACCGGAATACGGGTCCCTTGCGGGTGGCACCGGCCCTGGCCTCGGGCCACCCCTGCTCGAATGATGACCCACTACCGCCCAGCTGGATACCTCCGGGGAAGAAATAACCAGCTTCAGTCAGCAGCAGCCGCCACCCGGAGCCAGAAACAGTCGCAATGACGGACAACTAGAAGTAACCCTCCCAACGCACTACGGACATCCGCAGGCACCACCACCCCAAGACGTTGAACATACGTTCAGTGTACTACCCGGCACTCCTCGAGGCACTAAACCAGCTGGTGGCGCAGTTCATGCCGCCTCCACAAGTCGACAGCAGCCCACCTCAGCAGGGGTGGCAACAAGACCCATGGCAGCATCGTAAATCGAGACGCAGGAACGCGGGATCCCGTGAGACGGGGAACAGTCCACATCGCACGGAACGGAGTGGCCGGCTCCGTCGCGGAGCGTGGAGGAACCGCACCACCAAGAGTGGCCGCTCCCGGGCGCCACACCAAGGAAAAGGAGACACCCATTTCAACCCCACCGCAAACTGTGGCGCTTCGATCCATTGGAAAGAAGGAAGTGAGCGCTGGACTGTACAAGAAATCCGCGAAGCCGTCAAGCAGGCTGGGATTGACGATATGGAGGGCTACACAGTCCATCAAAATGAAAAAGCGAATGCTATTGCCATCGCCACACGGGACCCGCTCATGGTGGAGAAGCTTCTCCAAGTCCGAGAAATACGAAAAGGGGAGGAAACATTCTCTCTACAGCCATACAAAGCCCTAGCCGGAAACCAGCGCCAGGGAGTTATCTCCCTGGTCAGGGAAACACGGTGACTCCTGAGTCACTGCGGGAAGACATCGACTGCAGGAATCACAAAGTTGCAGCAGCGAGGCCCATCGGCGCAAAAGGAAATACCATCCTCGTGACCTTCGAAGGGAGAGTTCTTCCCAAGAAAGTGAGGTACATGTGTGAACGTGCTCGACGTGCGCGAGTACCGCCCGCGCTCCCTGGTGTGCTTCCGGTGTCACGAAATCGGAAACAAGATGGATGTGTGCCCTCGAGGCTCTGCCCGCTGTGGAACGTGCGGTTCTGAGCACGACGGTATGGAAGGATGCGCGCAGGCCCCGAAGTGCGTGAACTGCGGCGGAGCCCACCTGGCCACCAGCAATGAGTGCCCGAAAAGAGCGATTCCACCGCGGCGCAATGACAAACGGAAAACCTCAGGACCAGAACAGGGACATGGTAAGCCTCTACCTCCCCTGCCTGGCCTAATACTTGCGTCCCCACCAGCGCTCCAAAATGGGGGGACATCGTATGCGGCTATGACCGCGGGAGTCCTCCAGCCCGTGGTATCGCCAGCTCATCCGTCCCAGCCGCCCGACATGAGAATACAAACTTTTCAAGCTCAGCAAGCAGGTTTTGTGCGAATGGAGAAACAAATTTGCGCGCTCACGGCAGCCATACACAGGCTCATTAACACACATAATTGCAAGCATTAGCGCAGAAACACAAAAATCCACAAGGCAGAATCCACGTAAGCAAAAGAAAGGCAGCTCCAAGCCTTCGTCGTGGATCCTTCAATGGAACTGTGGAGGGTTGCTGCAAAAGCTACCAGAACTTAAAATTTGATTGCAAGAACCCAACGACCGCCAACCTGACATTATTCTCCTCTAAGAGGCTAATGTAGGCAAAATCAAAATTAAAGGTTACAACACGTATTTACACCCGAGCATCGAAAGAAAGACAAACAATTACGGCATTGTGGGTGTGGCCACCCTCATCAAGAAAAAACACCCACAAATACAGCTAGATTCCAAGTTGGCCTACTCAGACGTCCAAGAGGTCGTCTCTACGCAGGTCAAGCTCGGAGACACAGCCATTGACGTACACAACACGTACATACGGCCGTCCGTGGAAGCCAACAACGCCGATTTGATCAACCGGCTCGTGGAACCCAAGCGGCGCCAGGGCTTAAAGTCTGGGGGTCTCGGACCCGTCATTGATTTTAATGAATGGTCTGAGACCCTCCTCTCCACAGCCCCAGCATTAGTGAAATGAAAATCCTATCTTGCAATAAATAGCTTTGTTTTGAGGGATGTAACATTTTATTGGGGGTAAGCAATTTGAGGGTTGCAGGTGCAGCGTGGGCAGAGTCAGCAGTGAGGTTAATTTTATGTGCATCTAGTACATCTCGTCAGACCCCCCCCCCCCCCCCAAACCTTCTTGCAGGGACTACCGTCAACTTACGGGAGACTTTAAGCACTGCCGAGCGCCACACCATTTTGGCAGGGGATTTCGAAACACTACCTGGGGATACCCGGACTAGAACGCTCGAGGCAAAAACATCAAGAAGGCGTGCGAGAATTGCAATCTCCAGCTGTGCGATATCCCGGATACCCCCACCCGGCTAGCGCAAGGTACAAATCACAACGACACTTCTCCCGACCTAACTTTGACGTCCCCGAAGCTGCGGATTAGGTGGCAAGTTTTGCAAGATGCAATGGGCAGTGACCATCTTCCTATCCGCACCGACCTCCTCATCTCGACTGTCCCAAAGTGACAAGTAGCCTTTATCAAATGGGACACCTTTCGTACTGCTATGAGCCGACTGGAGAGGCTCCCGCTGAACGAGAGAATTCAACGGGCTCTCAAGGAAGCAAGGAAAGAATACCAGGTAAAAGGGGACTCACCACCACCCGACCTTCACCTAGTCAACTTTTGGGGACACGCGCCTCAGAAAGCTCCAAAGCTATAGGGCCAAGCGGTACACAACAAGCTCCGCCTGAACCACGCTACAGCCAAAGCCAAGAGGTAGGCAAAGGAGCTAGTCCGAACAATCTGGCGAAGCCATTGCAACTCCTTCAACCACAAGACGGGCTACCGCAAAGTCTGGAATACGTACAAAGGGCTCAGCGGCAAGACCAAAGCACACAACACGGGGAGAAATATGGCTCTCCGTCTCAACATCACTAAGGAACAACTGGCGGAGGAAGCGGAAGATCACTTCTTCCCACAGCAAGCCGAACCTCCGCCGGAGAGTGTCTACGCCAAACAGCCAACTGGTTGGTTGGAGAGCAACCAGTTGACGCACTATTTACCTTGGGGGAGCTCGCCGAGGCTCTTGGCGCAGCAAATACAAAGTCAGCACCTGGCCCTGACTACATTACTATCACGGCCCTCCAAACCTCCCCAAGAAAGCCATGGAAGAGCTTCTAAACCAATTCAACCGGATTTGGATCGAAGGGGAGATCCCTGCCGAACGGAAGCGATCGACCGTCATCCCAATCCCGAAACCCGGCAAGACTCCGCAAACCATCGCCAACCTCCGGCCCATCTCGCTGACGTCCAATCTCTGCAAGGTCCTTGAACGGATGGTCAACGCACGTTTGACATGGATCCTCGAGACCTCAGGAGCTTTTCATCCCATGCAGACGGGCTTCAGACCCCATTTAGCAACACAAGAAAGCCTTCCAATGACCCACTACGATATGTTCGAGCGGAGACTATTCAAGAGCCAGCCCCGAACAATCGTTGCCATCGACCTACGCAAGGCCTTCAACTCCATCCCTCGCAAGACCATCGTTGAGGCAGCAAAGAAGCGCATGACTAGCGGCAGGCTTCTGAACTTCACCAAGACCTTCTTGCAAGACCGCACTTACCAGGTTGCGATCGGCAACACCAGGAGTCAATGGAAACCCAACAACATCGGAGTCCCACAGGGAGCGGTCCTCTCGCCGGCGTTATTCAACCTGGCGATGACAGATCTTGCCCTGGCCCTGGAGGCTGTACCGGAAGTTTGGTTCACGATCTACGCAGATGACGTCACCCTGTGGACAACCGCTGGCATGGCCGAGTCACAACAACGCTACATGCAACGAGCCCTGGACATCACCACGACCTTCGCCTATGAGAGCGGGCTGGAAATCTCCAAGGACAAGACCTTTTACATGGTGTTGTATAACAAGAGGAAGAACCCACCACAAATCGAACTGAGAGCCGACGGCGCTCCCATCGAGGAAACCAGCACCCTAAAAATTCTAGGTGTCCCCTTCGATAAATGTGGAGGGGCAGCCACTTGGATCAAGCAGGTTACAAAGAAATGGAAAGACGGCTTTGAACTTCTCCGAAACATTTCTGGCACAACTTGGGGGGCACAAGAAGACCTACTCAAAAACCTGGTCCGGACATTGCTTGTATCTAGGGTGATCTACGGACTCAACTACCTTACGCTAACTAAACGCCAAGAGCAAGCCTTGGTGGTGATGAACAGGGCCGCCATGCAGGTCGTCACTGGCCTTCCTAAGTTCACTCCCGTGGAGCAGCTGGAGCAGGCTGCTCAGATGAACACAATTCGAGAAATTGCCCAATAAATGGTACAATGCCAAGAGAAACGACTCGGCCGTTCATACCACGGAAACGTCATCCTCACCATGTGCAGGAATGCCCACCTGACGAAAGGCCCGCACCTCCCCACACCACCTCCACCATGGGACAACGAGCTCATCACGCCAGCCAAGCCGTTGCCCCAAAATCATGGCGGCAACAACCTCGGACGCCGAATGACGCAGGCCTCCGACCATCTGAAGGAGGTAGCAGAACATTCTGAAGACACAGAGGTGCTCTACACGGACGCTGCCAGAGGTGGGCAGGGACGCACTGCGATTGCCTGGAGCGACTCGCTCGAAAAGCCCGGCGATCCGCACTCCTGCCTGCGGAACCTCACCCGATCCCGCGGGGTTTTTCCCGGTGGGAGCGGGTGGCACTCAGACGGCTGCAAACCATGACCCTAATGACACCGGTTTTGCGAGCCCGCTTCTACAAGCCCACCAACCCCGCGGATCCCGGCCCGGACCCAAACTGACAGCACTGCGGGGTCCCGGCGACGTGTTCTCACTTAATATAAGACTGCCTCGGGGCCTCGCGAGAACGCGTGGAAGTGCTTGCGACATTGCCACCCGAACTCCGGCCAACTACGTACAGTGAATGGACAAGACCAACCACCGCACGCAGTGCTCAGTGACGCAAAGAAACTGTGTTCATCCCTCATCGCATTCCTCCGGTCCTCCGGGATTTAGAGGCTCATTTAACCGTCGTCCCCCCACCCCACCCTCCCCTTTCCCTCACCCTCATTTAACCATCGTCACCTTACCTCTCTCCCTTTTTCCCACCCTCCACACCAAGTGAGGCCCCCAAGCCAGGCGTGTGGATCAATATAAAATACGTTTGAAAGAAAAAAAGGGTTCATGATTTTGAAAAAGGTATTTCCCGGTTGAGTGGGATGCCATGTGTATCTGTTCTTAAAGGGGCCCCGCAAATTATTTAAAGGAAGGGGGGGGGGTGCAATGACTTCTGGACTTCGGTCAAAAATTTGTGGAGGTTGCCCTCTGACACTTCTGAAGTAAACAACAGAAAACCAATTTCGCCTGCGTGTCCTATACTCCGTTTCAGCTTACGATGGACCGCAACGGACGCTACAAGTCGTAGCAGCTAATCCAGCGCATGTGAACCTATCACGTGACCACACGCCTCGTGGTTCGCTGCGTTCGTCCCGAAGGTGACGTGACGCTCACGCGGCATTGGATTGGCTCCGATAGCTCGCGATAGTCCTCTGCGATCCATCGTAAAGAAAAATAAAGCATAGTTGTTATAAAAAAAAGAAAAAAAAGAAGATAAAGATGGGCTTTTTGGCACCACTCAACTCACTCCCAGCCTTCAGGGTCACACCTGGGCCCCCTCGTAGTGACGTAACTCGGGGTGCCGTGTAGCTTCCCGTGTGCTCTCTTGGAGGATGCTTCCTCTCTCTCTCTCTGCTGACATTAGCGGGCGTTATGCTGCAGCTAGCCGAGCGAGATCACGTAATCTTTTCGCCGTAGTTCCCTCGGCTGCCACTTGCGGCTGCAGGCGGGGAAAAAAGCTGGACCTTTGCTTTGCGATTATGCAGCGAAATCGCGACATTTTGTAATGAATGAGATGTTTTCTCTATCCTCCGGGACACGATAAACAAGCGTAAAAATAACGAGATGCAAGTTCCTTTAATCTTAAAATGGCTGCACCCCCCCCCCCCTTTTAAGCGTCTACCTTTTTTGCCGTTTCCACATCTCTTGGGGGTTCAGGCAAGGCAGCGGGCACGGAGAGAGTAACTCGGTGCGTCATATTTTAACCGGACGACGCGGAAATCTCCTCCACCTATGGGGGCGACCCACGGTGCCGAAAGCACGGAATATCTGACGTTTTTGGTCCTGGCTTTACTACTGGTCAGAGCTGCTGAAAGCTTTCTTTTTAGTCGAAATACAAAACACAAGTGGTGCGAACCGTTTGTTATTTATGAAAACAGTTTTTCTTCAGTATTTTAGATCAGAAAAGAAACAAATGCAGTTTAGAAAGTACGGAAACAAGAAATGACCCGTCGACATACCCGCCACCAAGCGGTGGAAAAGGCGGGATCAGGCCCCAAGAGCGGCTAGTGTTAAAAGGTCCCGGATGTACGCGGCGGCGCTGCGGTCGAGGATCCAACCGGTTCCGAGCGTTCCGAAGACCTTCGGCTGCTTCGGCGAGCAGGTTTGGCGGTATGGCAGCGCGAAGTGGCTCCCGTTCTGAGCTGACCTTTACCCTGTATTTGTTGTCGTTTATGGCCAATGAAGTGTCACGCCGAATTAGTGTTTAATCGCGCAGCAAATGCAATGCGAGCCGCCCTGGCTGCCCGCTTCATACAGCCTATCCAGAACATGCTTTAGTGGCGCCCTCTTGAGCCATCAACACGGAGTGCGGCAGCCTCAGTGGCGGATCCAAGGGGGGGGGGCGACGGGGGCGCCGCCCCCCCCCAAGTCAACCCCTCCCTCCCCCTTCTCGGAGGGCAATTTGACATGGGTGGACCCCCCTTGTACAAGAAAGAATGGGAGAATAGTATCCTTAAAAATTTTCCGCCCCCCCCCCCCCCAAAAACGGAGTTCTGGATCCGCCCCTGGGCAGCCGTGAGCGCTCGCTGAGCTCACTACCCCTCCCCTAGTTCACGGCCACTCAAGCAACCAAGGACGTCATGAAGGAGATTATGTTTTGCTTGTTTTTGTAATTTTAATTTGCCTATAACTTCTAAAATAATGCGAAATTTGAGAAAAGAAACGTTTCACTAAGTTACTACGTTCCGTGCGCTCAGGTTCGGTGCAAACTAAAAACCAGTAAAAAAGTCCTTGCAGGGCCCCTTTAAGCTCGGAGTGAGTATTCGGTTATGTATGCAGCACATTTTGAATGCGAAAGAAGTTGATAAGTGAGAGGTAGGAGTAAACTGTCGTTAGTACATGCTCAGGCTGGTGCGCTGGGAAAGCGGCTAGCTTGCGCTTGAGCCTTCCAAAAATATATTTCGATTAAAAAAATATCGATCACCCTGTGAGGAGCTTTATCTGGTCTATATATGTAGTACGGCTCATTGGGGCTGTGGCCTAAGCAAGCCGTAATTGTGGATTCTGTAAATTGTCCTCAGAGAATGTTCCCTGAATGTAGCGATGTACCCACGCCACGTTCCGATGAGATTGAAAGGATGTCCCTGCATAAATTTGCAACAATTCAAGAAGGTTGCAGAAGTTCTTTGGATGTTCTGAGAACGTTCTTAGAACCTTGTTAGGATATTTGAATGTTAATTGAATGCCCTGGTAATGTTCTATGTCGTTCTCAGAATATCCCTTTGAAAACATTCCCCGAATGTAGCGATAAGTGCCTGCGCCACATTCTGACAACGTTGATAGAATGTTCTTACGTAAATTTGCAACATTCCAAAAATGTTGCCTGTGTTCCTTTGAACATTTTCGGAAT
Organism: Ixodes ricinus; assembly: GCA_037355805.1. Taxonomy (NCBI): domain Eukaryota; kingdom Metazoa; phylum Arthropoda; class Arachnida; order Ixodida; family Ixodidae; genus Ixodes; species Ixodes ricinus. Next base: position 206,762 of record JAZHYW010029458.1, read on the forward strand.
GTTCTCAGAACGTTCTCGTGCTGCGTGGGGAAGGGCTTTAGCCTCCCGTCGTTCGACGCGCCAGACGGCTGCGTTGGTAACTGCAGTGTATTCTATGGGATACGTACGTTTCGAAGCGCAGCGTCTAGATGGTGTTCCACCGTGCTCCTTACATTCCCACCACTCTCCTTGATACTTGGGTGATTTAGAAATATATGGTCCATTGCTCTAGCGTTTCTGACTCTTAATACACAGTTCGTAAACGAAAATCGAGATGGCTCTTCCCATGACGGGAGGCTAACGGGACTGTAGAGTGTGTGTGTGTGTGGTTGGGGGGGGGGGGGTACCTTCTTCGCGGGAGTTCAGCAGCTGAGGTAATCTAGAAACGTTGGCCAACTTTACGTTATCCCGACAGCTCTACGGCCAGCACAAGAAAAGAGGGGAAAGAAGAACTCCCCACTCAACGGGACTCTTTTTTGTGTGTCGCAGACGTGGCTATTCTCCCTCTTCTTTATTCATTCTTTATTTATTGTTTTATATTTGCATTTGCTGTTAAAAGCCAACTCCGTATTTTCTTATCTACAGGCTGAACGCCACTATAGCCATCAAGAGAGACAGGGTTCATTTTTACGAAAAGTAACTGTAACTTTGCCGTTACTTTTTAGTTACTTTTACAAAAAGTAATTAAGTTATCGTTACAGATACATTTTTGAAAAAGTAACGAGTTACAGTTACAAGGTACTAAAAAAGTAACGAGATACGGTATCTCGTTCTGGCGTTCGGTACAACAGGGCGCCCTCCTAGGAGGGGGAGGCATCCGCATCGTCCGGTTAAAGAAGCTCTGATATTTTTTAGAGTTTTAGTAGACCGTTTTCGAGCGCCCGGTCCGCTCTGCGGAGAGCGGAATCGCCACTGCGCATGCGCGGCCCGATCCGGGCTGGAGCGTAGTTACTAGGGATGTCGCGAACATTTTTCGAACCGAAGGTTCGATGATTGAATCAAGCGGTTCGAAAGGTTTCGAATTTTCGAACTTTCCATAACAAGAAATTCAACGGAAGTCAAATTTTCGAATTTGTTAAACTAAGAAGTTCGACGCTTATCGAACTTCTTTGCACGTTGCACGTTCAGAAGTCGAAGGATTTTCAAACATTCGAAATTATTGCGCTAAAAAGTTCGATTCTTTTCGAACTTATTACGCTGCAAAATTCGATGCTTGTCGAACTTTCGACCTTGATAGACTAAAACATTCGATGATTTTCGAACTTCCGAACTTCTTGGACTAAAAGTTCGAAGCTTTTCGAACTTTCGAACTTCCTGCGCTAAGAAATGCGATAATTTTCAAACTTATTTATCTCAAGAATTCGAAAATTTTCGAACTTTCAAAACCTGAGAAGTCAAAAGTTCGAGGAACCTCGACCTTTTAGGGTAAGAGTTTGTCGAACTTCGAAAGACCGTCGGGCGGTTTCATTAAAATTCAAGCAGTAAGGTACGTTCGTATTTTTTTTTTCGTATTTCTACATGCGGTGCTGCATTCCTTGCGAAAGACACTGCCGTTTATTTCAATGTTCTGGCATGCTTACTTTTAAAGAAATAAATTCCCGAAGGAGCGAGGAAGGACGACGGGTTTTTGACAATTGTCGTTTGTGCCATATTTGAAGCGCGCTATAGCCGAAGCTATTTATGGTAGAGAGGTCAAACTTTTTAAGAGTGATCTATGTATAGCCTAGGCAAGTGTCGTCTTAAGATATGAATATTGTTGTTCAAGACGAGTTTCGAAGAAATGTCCAAACTTGTACCTACGGGCAATTATGCCATGAACTTGGTAATTTTTTCGTCTAAATTGTTTGAGGTATCGCATTTAAATTAACACCACAGACAGTACATATCATTACCATCTGCAGAATACAAAACAATGTGTTTTTTTCACGTTGGGGAATAAATTAACTCATGGGGGAAGATTTTTTATATTGTTCAAGTTCAGCAAGTCATAAAAAAAGAAGCCATTTTTAAATTTTTTTTTTTTCATTTCACGTTCCTGGGACGTGTTTCTTTTTTAGCCTGTACACATTTTGGTAGGAGAAACTTGTTTCGAAGTTCTGAGCCTCTGAATATGCAAGAATACAACACTTCCGGCGAGTTCTTGATAGTTTTTTTTCCAGCTTTTCATGCCCGCAATTATAAAATATGAATATATATATATATATATATATATATATATATATATATATATATATATATATATATATATATATATATATATATATATAATTAATGGCACAGTTTATTAGGTCGAAAAGACATAGCTTTGAACTTCCGAACCACTAAGCATGTGACGAGTAGTGCCTTCAGACGAGTTTCTAACAATGACCATTTACGCGATCTATTATGCAGTGAAGAGCGACAGTAGCCTATACATATGCATAAATAATTTCAGATTAAAATAATCTCGACCACACCCTCTTCCCTCGTATTGTTTTCTTTAACGGTCCGAAATATCTGGAAGGGGGGGGGGAAACTGAGCTTCCCCCCCCTTTTGTTTTTCCTCTTCCGACGCCACTGGTATGGTAGAACGCTCCTCGACCTCGAGTTGTGTCGGCTTCTGTGCTTTCTGATCGGCGTTTCTTCCGTCCCGTAAAATAAACCTCCAATGCAATTACAAACTAAAGAAATGTCAAGGTGCAAGCGAGCTGGTGTATGTTGATCATGATGCAAACTCCTGAGACTGCGTATGAAATTCCGAAAGAAAAAGTGTAAGAAGAAGAAAAAAGGGGCAGGAAACGTCTCAAACTCAGCTGAGTTGAGTTTGAGACGTTGTCCTGATCCCCTTTTCTGTCTGCTTACACTTTTTCTTTGAAATTTTATTCCCAGTCTTACGAGTTTGCATCATGTGCAAACTAAACTTACTATATGCCAGCGTCACTCGGGTGGCGTTCGATCGGATTACTACCAGCGTGCAAGGGGTGGGGAGGTAGTTTGCCAGAATGCTCCAAGGTTTTTCTGAGCCTCAACCTCCTGCCCGCCCCTGGCCGTTTCGAACTGGGTCAGTATCGTTAAACAGTGCGTTCGTGTGATCACTACTGCATGATGCACGTTAAAGACCCCCAGGCTGCTCTACATTGACAAATATTCCATCACATCCAGGACACTTGTCGTCTCATTTAATTGCCTGACCAACTTCGCGCAGTCTAATATCACACCCGAACTTTCCTAACCTGATTTTGTGAAAACCAGTGAGGCGTGAAAACGTTACTTGAAACTGAAACTGTGGAGGAACATGAGAAACCGGACTTCGAACTTTGCGCACTTGGACTTGAAAGAAATTCCGAAACCTTCAAAGTTTTTTCTTTCGAATTAGCTCTAAAAGAGAATCGAAACCTTCGAACTTTATGTAGAAATAAATTCGAAATCTTCGAATTTATCGACCTTTATGTCTATAAAATTCGAAACGTGCGAATTTGCGATTTTCAAATCCAAGAAAATCGAAATTATCGAACTTCATATTTAGAGAAATTAAAAATCTTCGAATTTTTGGAACTTTAGATTTTAAGAAATTAAAAAAATTAGAATGTCTCGAATTTCAAGTTAGGAAAGTTCGAAATCTTCGAATTTCTCGAACCTCAAGTAAAATATATTCGAAATAATCGAACCCAAACTTTTAGAAATCGTGAAAGGCTTTGAACTTTTCGAATTCGAAAATCCACGGTGATTGAAAGTTGCGAATTTTTCCGAATTCGAAACTCGAGTACGGTCGAAATATCAATTCGAACCTCAGTTCGGTTCGAAAATATCGAAACCTTTCGAATTCGAACCTAGGGTGGTACGCGGCATCCCTAGTAGTTACCGCAGGGAGCGTACGTTACGCTCTCGACGGCGCAGGGCGGGATAGCAAGCAGTTCCGCTCTTCCGCTCTCCCCGACAAGATGGCTGCGTCCGATGCGTTCGCGAAACGACGGACCATGCCGGCAACCCTCAGACTGCGGTTCACAGTCGACGAAGACCTTTGGCTTCTCCGCGAGGTTCGAGCTGTAAACCCTTTTGCGTCACCCGATGGCTGGAACCTTGTGTGTACAAACGTTTTAGCGGCCATAACACGGATCTTCACCATTCGGGCGATCCGGAACCGTGGCAGCGATGAGCTTCGGCTTGCCTTGCCCACGGAAGCATCATGCCTGGCCAGCTATCTCAGGTTTTCTAACTCACTTTTTTCTAAATGTAATTGCTGATTACAAAAAGTGCACGTTTGTTTGTAAAAAAAAATAAACTGCATAAAAAAAAAGATGATAAGCCCGAGTATATATATTGAAATGCTTCGTCTAGCTAGTACCCCGAACGTCCGCTTTCGAGGCTGCGTACGTCTCTGTTCCGTACGCTCTAGCTGCGGCATTTGGTGAGCGGAAAACGGTCTACTAAAACTCGTCTTGGAAGCTCCGTTCTGTACCCATGCATAGCGGGCTGAGCATGCGCGAAGTTTGACGTGCTCAGAACGGAGGGGAAATGAAAACGGTCTACTAAAACTCGCTAGTTTTAGTGGTCAGTGTTTCCCCCTCCGCTACCCGAAACTCTACAGCCAAGGCCATCGGCACGCAGGCGCAGTGGCGGCTTCTTCGTAGCGGAGGGAAACACGGTCTACTAAAACTACTCTCTTCCTTGCCCGCTGGGTTGCCCGAACCACAAGAGATGCGGAAAGCGCAAAAAAGGTAGACAGCTTAAATAGGATCGCAGGGCCCCTTTAAGCGCACTACTGCGGTTCTCATGCGTTCAGACTTTCTAAAAACTATTGGTTTAGTGTTATGCAAGACGCTCAGCAACTTTCTGCGAAAAGATATAATTTTATGAGATCGTAAATGTGCAATTCAACGTCGCACGCGACACACAACGGCGCTCAAAACAGGGAACCCCTACCCCCTCTCTCCCTCCTCCATCCCCATACACCAAGAAAAGCTTGTCTTCGCCACAGGTGAGAACGTATGTCAGTCAATGTTCTAATATGCGCTTGTGTAAATGCGAGTCAGTCTAGTTCTTGTTAGTTATGAACTTCAATATACCTTTCCGGAAATATGTGGTGCCCCCGGCGTCTTCTTTACGCATTGTGACGTTCAGATGTACGGCACGTGAAATTATCCAGAAGCGAAAACGAAGTTGTCGTCGGAGAGGTTTCGGAAGGAAAGCAAAACAGAGTACGTAATGACCTTATTTTCCGCTCGCTTAATTTTTCTCGTGCGTTCTGAGCTTCTGATGATGAGAAATAATGAATCCTGCCGTTACCAGAATATACGAAGCGTTCCAGCCGGCACAAGCGTACATCCGAACAGCACCATAATTTTACTCGTTGCAAGGTCTCCTGGGATTTTCCGGAAAGGTCTATTGTCCAAACTGTGCGTGCGTTCACGACTGATTTCATCGAATGCTCGACGCCTTCGAAAGTGCAAACATGTCCGCCACACCTTTGTGGCGGGAAGACCTCCCGGGACGCGTGTCACAACCATAACAAGTAATCACACGGGCAGAACAGTTACATACCTGCATGCGGTACACCCGACTTGGATTTCCGACAGAAGTCAATGCAGCGCTCTCGGTGACGTCGTAAGATGAGATTGAGCCGAACAAAACAATGACGAACGTTCCTGCACTGGTACGCCAGTCCTTGAAACTATCGAATTCCACGAAGAAAAACCATCATGACAAGCGGAGAGCGTCGGCGAGGAGCGCGCTCGCCGCCGAGCGGGCGCGCGTCCACACATGCGCGAAGAATGACAAGCGCCCCACGTGTCATACGAGGTGACCAATTAGCCCTCTCGTTTGCCCCGATCCATGGCCAATTGCAGCGCCCAACAGGTGCACCCTCTGGGAGGTAATATTTCGCTTGTTGTTGCTCCTTTGCGGCGAACTTCACCTTCTAACAGCACTCGTTCGCGGCGAACTTTACCTTCTAACAACGCAAAGTTGCATTGAAAGGGCCTATACTCCGTTGACCCCTCAGCTGAGACTGCGGTCTTTCTGGTGTGTTTTTCCCAATCTACCCCAGCACTGTAAATCTTGTAACTGTACGCCATCCTTAGCAAAAGCCAAAATAATAGGCAGGTACTAAAAGAAAAAAAAAGAACACACACATTAGAGAGATTTTTGAAGCTTTTATTATCTAAGCATGGGCAAGCGATGTTTCAGTTATCCGTCTGTTTCATTAACAGAGGAGAAATGGCCGATTCGAAATCGTTTTCGTGTGGCTAATTTTACGTGTCCCCTCGAGCTTGCGGGCCTTCGAACCTGTGCGGGCCTTCGAACCTGTGGGGTCAATGCTCGAGCTGATTCGGCTTTCTGTACATACACTGTAAAGAATTGGCCGTTGAATTTACGGTCACTTAGACCGGCTACTTTATCACCCATTCATGGCACATAATTGTTATAGCAAGTCGTAGATCTCATTTAAAGCCTAGCCGTTATTTTCTAGTAAAATTAACGTACACTGTGACTGTCAAAATTACGGTCAGTTGACCGGAAATCTGGCTGCCAACTTCTCGTAATTTATAAGGCAGACAGTAAATTCAAATTTACTGTCTGATCGTCATCTCCCAGTGAATTAAACGGTCACAGTAAAAAAAATATACAGTTAATTTTACGGGGCAATATTGAACAGACCGTAACCAAGATTTACTGACTGCCGGTACGATCACGGCATAGTGGCAGTTTATGTGCCGGTCAACTGACCGCTAATTTAATGGTCACCGTAAAAATATTCACCATTTAATTCACTGCTGGTTGACCATTGTAAGAAGTAAATAGAGTGTGCAAAATGCTGGCACAACGAAGAGCTCAGTACTTCGTACAACACGTTAGAAAGATTGCAGAATTCGACAACATTAAGCATTGTCGGATTCAAACATCTTCCCACCACACTGTATGACATGCTTAGCGTTTCACCGCACATGTTTCGCTGTTTCGATTTATTTCCTACTACTGGTCAACATACAATGAATGAAAGAGTGAGTCATGTAGTCTCTTACATTAGCCATTTTGTGCCTGTAAAATATATGGCATTTTGTATATTGTAATTGGAGAGTGGTCTTCATGTCTGCAATGCGATCGTTGTGTATGTACATGCAAATGCAGTTAAGCCAGAACACTGCATAAATAATGTGTTGAATAGTAATAGAAACAGCACATTTATTTACTTGGATGGTGAGACCCCAGGCCCATTTACCTTTTGATCTGGAAAAGAAATAAACCATTTATCAATATAACATGTATGAATGTGCCAAAAAAAGAAGTAATTTAGTAGATATGTTATATAATGTCAGCCACGCTTTATTCGCTGTGCAAAGAAACTAATGATGCCGATAGTGCTTACAATGTTTGAAAAAGTTCATATGTGACAACTGAATACTATAACCCAGCTTCTGCTAATCAAGTCAAACTTCATTATATCTTAGTAGCTATAGCCGTGTAGTACACGTATTCTGGTGTTCCCGAATACCATTTCAGTATCCCTGCACAGCCCCGATATACCTGGGCAAATGAATGAGAGCATATGGACAAAGCTTGGCAAAGAGGGCTGCACTAAAATACAGCTATTCGATGGGAAATCGTAATATTCACTTACTTGACATTTTACAACTTAATAATAGTGCAAGTTTGTTTTCAAGATCAGCGGTTGACATTAATTACACAGCTTACATACAAATTTACTCTATTTCTACTATAGTTAAGCTGGTTGTCTTTAAATAGAGTTACCCATTTGGGCAGTGATGTTGTTCTAACATAGAACTAGACTTTCCCTACCATCACAGAATGCAATGTTCTTGCCACCGTAAGGGATATGAATAGTCAGAGCGACCTGGAAACTTCAGGCTTAGCTTGCAATACAATCTCTATGCACTGTGCCAGGTGTCGCTGCAGATCAACATATGGTGACAGCAGTGTGCTCAGCACTTCAGTTTGAGATGATATTCAAAATAAATTGGACAACTTGGGATGCAGCCACCACTTACATACTTCTCATATCATTGGCCGATATTGCCATGTATAAGATCCAATATATCTACTGTGAGCCGTCATTTCTCCTAAAAAATATAACATGCCAACCATGTCTTATTTCAAGCATCACATAGACATTGTTTTATGTAACTATAGGCAGCATAGTAAAGCTATATGCTCGAGTTATAAGTGAAGCTAGGTTAGGATATGTTTCAACACCACAGCGTTAAGGCTCCCATGCAGCAAAAGATCCGGCGACCTGCGTCGGCGTGTCAAGAAAATCCCACAATGTCTTGCGTGCATGGGGAATCCCGTGCCATTCCATGATCCCTTGTGCATGCAAGGAATTATAGGATTGTCCTTCCCACTGCTCCAATCTCCTTCCCCACTGCTGCCCTCCCCGCCTCTGCCCCCGCCTCCCCTCTCCTCCTCCACCCCTGCCCTCCTGCCATCGCGTCATACTCTATAAGGCTGAGCATCAATGTCCCCCCAATTGTTTTTCTTCGTAAAAGCTGCTGGGCACTTAATTATTGCCATATTTACCAAATTGAAAACCATGTGCCATTGCTTGTGGCTGCTGAAATCTTCCTGGTGCCAAGGCCTTGTGTTGAATGAGCCCCAGCCCCATGTTGCATGCCTTGTTTCCACGTAGGATGACCGACCTTACGACTGCACACTTGATTCAAACAGACCAGAATTAGTAGAAAACTGCAGACTGAAATAAATCAAGGACAGTAACTCCAAGCTACTGCTGAAGTGATGTGAACAGTCCAAGTCATTTCAAAGCACCTTCTGTACCAGCCAAAAAACTCCGCTCAATTCTGAAAAATTTAGGCTTACATGCGATTCCATTTCACAAAGCACTACTAAACAGCTCTACGTCATCGGATCCGCGAAATGTGAAATATTATTTGTGTAATCTTAATTTAACCATCAGCTGATACCGAAACCGAAACTTCGGTTGTGTCAGGCAACATTGGCCTCGTGTCGTCAGAGTCATGGCCACGTCACGTCGAACCACGTGGTTTTGTGACGTTCGTGGGGGCGAGGAACAGGACACGCGTCGCGGGCATGTCGCTTCGGATGGCGTGGACGGTGATGGCCCGGGGGAGAGGGGAAGGGGAGAAGACGAACGAGGAGAGGCAACACCTCCTAGAAGACAAGGCCGTAGCGCTCTTCTCGTGACGTCGCAAAAAAAGGCCATCGGGGCGCGCGGCGAAGCGAAGGCAACGCGCGTGGATCGACCGTCGTAACGCGCTTTTAGTCACATACGCGTGTCTTATTAGCTAAAATGAAAGCTGCACACAGCGACGGGTCTAGAAAATATTTTATTACACGGGCAAAATATTACAGCGCTAAATAATCGGGATGAAAATGATACGGGGTAGGCGTATAAGAGAAAACATTGAGCCACGCAATAAATGCTGTAGGAATGCATATTTTACACAGAAATACTTCGACAAAATGGCGAGACACGCAGTGATTGGACACAGCAAAACAAATCACAGTTAAAAATCAGGAAGAGACGTAGTCAACGCGGACACGGCTGGACCAAGTGTCACTTACGATCATGTAAGCGATGTTATCGCGTGCAGTCACTGAATTCTTGCATCATACCCCGGCCACACGGCAAAAGTAATGTAATTTCGATCGAATGACATTATGGGGTCGACAAATCAGCTTCCGACGCACACAGCAGCAGCGGCAGCACGTACGACCGTGTGCTAAACCATATCTACGACTATTACAGCTGGAAAAGTCCGCCAGTCAAGGAAGCTGCGGCCGTCATCATTACTTTGGTAGCAGTGCCTGTCATCGTGGTGCGGCAGTCAGTCATCGTCACCGTCCTCGCAGCAGCTCAGCAGCGCCCGTCATCAAAGCTGTGAGCCGTGATTGGTGCAGGACTACGTCGGAAACCTCACGTCATCAACCGCTGCCTTAAAAAGCCCGGTCTTCGCTCCAGCGGCACACAGCAGCAGCGGCAGCACGTACGACCGTGTGCTAAACCATATCTACGACTATTACAGCTGGAAAAGTCCGCCAGTCAAGGAAGCTGCGGCCGTCATCATTACTTTGGTAGCAGTGCCTGTCATCGTGGTGCGGCAGTCAGTCATCGTCACCGTCCTCGCAGCAGCTCAGCAGCGCCCGTCATCAAAGCTGTGAGCCGTGATTGGTGCAGGACTACGTCGGAAACCTCACGTCATCAACCGCTGCCTTAAAAAGCCCGGTCTTCGCTCCAGCGGCACACAGCAGCAGCGGCAGCACGTACGACCGTGTGCTAAACCATATCTACGACTATTACAGGTTGGTGAAATTCTACCTCGCTTGTTTTTTACCCCTCCGTGCTGTTGCTGCTGCTGCTGCTGCTGTGGTTTCCTTTGATTTGATACCAGATGGAACACACTTGTTTGAAATGTGCAGAAGAGGTATCAGACACTGAGGCCAAACTGACATGTACAGAGTGCGATAATTCCTACCATCTAAGTTGCTCTGGCGTTTCGGATGAAACTTATAAGTCAAAGGGCAACGTTTTGCGCAAATCATGGCGATGTAAAACGTGTAAAACAGTGACACGAAGCACTCAGGGTGCCAAAGAAGATAAGGAACCTAATGTAGCCGCCATGTTCGCATCTATTAACGCTAAACTAGAGAATCTACTCAGCCTTAAAGAAACTGTGGATGGAATCGAGAAATCCGTGCAAGCAATGTCGGATAACTATGACGCGGTACTAAAGCAGGTTGGGGAACAAGGAAAAGAGATCAAACAAATAAAAAGAAGACTAGAAGGCTTGGAAAAAACTGACGCTGACGCTGAAATAAAAAGGCTAAAGCATGAAGTCAACAACCTCGAATGGAGGAACAGAAAGCAAAATCTTGAGATTCACGGAATCCCTATGAATGCCAACGAAGATTTGCTGGTAAAGGTGAATGAGGTTGCCAAAATGCTTGAAGTGGCGGATGTGACAACAAATGAGGTTGCCAATATTCATAGGCTGGCATCTAGACCTGATAAAACCCCAGGCATCATTGTGCGCTTTGTTCACCAGCAGACCAGAGATAAATGGCTAGAAAAACGTGCACTGCTGAAGAAAGCGAAAAGTGATTGCTACATTCAGGAAAATCTAACAAAGCATGACAGAACGCTTCTTTGGGAAGCGAAAGAGTGGAGCTAAGGAAACAAACTACAGATATGTTTGGTTCAGAAGCGGAAATGTCCTCGTGCGCAAGAAGGACCGGGAACCAGTGCATGTAATTAAGTCTCTGGATGATCTCGAAAAATTGGTCTAGTTTTTCCCTGTGTGTTAACCCTTAAAATATCTGTTCTTTTTGTGTTTCTTCTTAAATGACTAAGAATACTTGCACATTGTCTAGCAACAAACGTTCTGTGGCAGATGAGCAATATTTTCTGCCGTCAAATGTAAGCTCCTTCCTAGGAAACGAGTACAGCAGCTCTCTGAAATGTTTTCACCTTAATGTTCGATCAGCACGAAATAAATCGGACGAAATCCAGTTGCTTTTTGATCAGTTTAAATTCAGTTTTGATGTAATTATGTTATCTGAGACCTGGTTTTTCGAGCCTAGTGATGTTCTCAAACTATCGTCGTACAATACTTACTACCTAAACCGCACTGCTAGTCGGGGAGGGGGCGTGGCCCTATTGCTTAAAGATACCATTTCGGGTCAAATTCTCGATGATTATAGCTGCGTTCACAAAGATTACGAATTTTTTTCTTTATTGATCGGTCAGAACATTATCGCTGTTTGTTATCGCCCACCGGGCGGAAACCTTCCATCTTTCTTTACTTACTTAGAGTCTTTTCTTGATTTTGCCAATGATAATAAATATAACGTAATCTTGGGAGGTGACTTTAACATAAATATGTTACTCGAATCGTCATGTGAAAGAGAGATGAACGAGTTAATTAAAGCATGCGGATGCATCAACGTAATCTCTTTAGCTACAAGGATCACTACCGAGTCATCGACTTTACTTGACTTATTTATTACGAATTTTGACGAGTCGCAAACCAGATCCGGCGTGGTGGTTACAGACATCAGTGATCATTTAGGTATTTTCTTGTGTATCAAAAAAACGACTATTACAAAACCAATTAAACAGTCACGGTTGCCAACATATCAGAATATTACGCCGGACAGTCTAAACTATTTTAGACAAAAACTATCTAATTTTGATTGGAGCGATGTTCTTCTCGAGACGGACGCAGAAAAAGCTTATAATAGGTTCTTGAGCATATTTCAAAAGCTCTATGTAAGTTGTTTTCCTTATAAAACAATAACTTTCTCCAGAAAAGCACGTAAACCATGGATTACGAAAGAATTACTAGCGAAAATACGCACGAAAAACGAGCTTTATCAAAAATTCATAAAAACGAAAGATATCGATAAACTTAGTGCCTTTAAACATTATCGAAACCAACTAAACAAAGAACTCCGTAATGCTAGATCAAAATATTTTTGTGACTTCTTTCTAGCATGCGGAAAAAGAACCGATATGATATGGAAAAAGCTTAATTCCGTGTTGAAATGTATGAACGGTCCAAAGCATTTGGAAAATTTAATGTGCAATGGTGAGCAGCTAGTCGGAAAGGAACTGGCGAACAAGTTCAATGAATATTTTGTCAACTTAAGTAATGAAATCCCCGAGGATGATGCCTGCAAGTATATACAGTTTAGCAATTGTTCGTCGTTCTTTCTTACCCCAGTTACTGACTCAGAGGTAATATCTACATTTCAATCATTAAATAACAGTAAAAGCTGTGACCCCGACGGTATACAGATAAAGCCCGTCAAACACGTCATCGATCTTATCTCCGCTTGTCTGACGCATATTTTCAATCTTTGCTTTCAAAACGGCATTTTTCCGAAACGAATGCAGCTCGCAAGAGTATCGGTCATATATAAAAAGGGCGATAAAAACGATCTTGGTAATTATAGACCAATTTCAATTTTGCCAGTGTTCTCTAAAGGTCTAGAAAAAATGCTGCTCCTTCGAATGTCATTATTTGCAGATAGTCATAACTTAATCACCCCATCTCAGTTCGGTTTCCGCAAGCAGCGATCTACTGAACTCGCTCTTCTCACTCAAAAAGAATACATTCTTAAAGGTTTTGAAAATAAGAAACTAGTTCTCGGCTTATTCATTGACTTCACGAAGGCTTTTGATTTTCTTGATCACAACCTTCTAATTAAAAAACTCGAAATATATGGCTATCGGGGTCAGGTTTCGCTTCTTGTTCAATCATATTTGTCTTTTCGTCAGCAGTATGTCGACATCACCGGTCAATTGTCCGATGTAAAGCCAATTAAATCAGGGGTTCCTCAAGGAAGCATTTTGGGTCCTTTTTTATTTAATCTTTATATAAATGATATCGTAAATATAAGCAATTCAACAAAATTTATTATCTACGCAGACGACACGAGCATGTTGTTTCATGGAGATAGCCCCGCAGAACTCATTGAGAACGCAAACGTTACGCTAGCAAAGTTAAATACATGGAGTAGGTATAATGGGTTAAAAATAAATGTGAATAAGACAAAGGCTGTTTTGTTTCGTCCGAAGGGTAAAATTGTTAACATAGACGAGGATATAATGTTCGATTCTTCTAAAATAGAAGTGGTACAAGCATTTAAAACTTTAGGTGTCTTTTTTTCAGAGAACATGTCATGGGATGCTCATGTAAATTTTGTTACATCAAAACTGTCAAGCATTGTTGGCCTAGCGTATCGTCACAAAGATATTTTGCCTTTTAGAATAAAGTTGCTAATATATAACTCGCTATTTTACTCACAAATTAATTACGGCCATTTAATTTGGGGAACAACCACTCATACAAATCTACAAAAGATATTTTTATTACAAAAAAAGATTCTACGAAGCATTTGCAATGTTTCACCGGAATTTCCAACGGAAAAATTATTTAGCCAGCTAGATGTAGTAAAAATTTTTAACATGTATCGATATCGCCTATGTGTCAAATATAAAGCTGAAATTAGTATGAATGTACGACATCTTGTAAGCTTAGCTGACTTAAAAGAAAAAGTATATGCATATCCAACGAGAGTCAGGGAACCTTGGGTAGTCCCATTTTTCAGAACTAATTATGGCCTTCAAACCACTGCATTTACTCTTCCAACCACCCTCAACTACTTTTGTGCGCAACACATCGAGCTTGAAAATATGTCTGCAGATAACCTTAGGAACATAATAAGTCTTAGCCAAACTGATCAAATGTGAGTGGTATGTTTATATGCTAATTTTTTGTTATATCTATACTATTGCAATTGTGACTTTCCTGTTTTGAACATCTTGTTGATGTATCATTTGATTTTTCTGTTAAATATATTTTTCCGCTGCTGACTTTTGGGGGCTCGGGACCAGTCAAGCTGTTTTAACAGCTTTTTTCCCAAGCCCCCACCAACACTGTACCTCATTGTTGGAAATAAAGCTATTATTATTATTATATCATCACTCAAGACCTCGATCTGATTAAGTCCCATATCATTTAATGAAAATATATTAACTTTTCCGTGTGGCAGGGGTACTAAACTTACTATTTACAGTGTTAAGAATGGAACCTTCGGCGACCTTCTTCCGAGTTTCAACGCGGCGGAAACGAGTCATGATCTGTCCGGGAACGTCGCCTGCTGGACGGGGCCTACGCGAAACGAGTCTCGAGGAGTACGGAACCGGCGCCTACGTGTCTGCGCCTGCGGAGACAGGTCTCGACGCGCCCGTGACGTCAACGGGACGTGTGTGCGTGCGTGCGGCTTGGTGCGCTCCGGAAGGGGAGAGAGGCCGGGCCTAACTGCGGAGACAGGTCTCGACGAGTCCGTGACGTCAACGGGACGTGTGTGCGTGCGTGGGGCTTGGCGCGCTCAGGAAAGGGAGAGAGGCATGACCTAATTGCGGAGGACCATGGCTACGACGCACTTCTGGCTACGACGCGGCGGACTTTGCTACGACGCACTTGACGGCGGGTTGCTGCTGCGCACCTGCTGCCCTGGCGGGGAGTGAGGGAGAAAACGGACCCTATATAAGGCGGAGCGCGAGGCTGCTCAGGAGTTCTCTCGGATTTGACGACTGTATCGCAACCATGTAATTAAACCGTTCGTTACGTTACCAATTCTCCCACCTCCACTGGACCCCTGGGTTCTTCACTTCGGGGAATGGTCGTCGTCACGAGCCAGGAAGCTCCCGGACGTGCGGCTCAAACCCCGCCTCTAACAACTGGTTGGCAGCGGTTGGGATCGGACCATGCGACATCGTGCTACATCTGCGGGTGAGCGTTTGGACTTTGCTTTGAGATTCGCCAGGCTTCAGATTATGGGTAATTAATTTTGAACTGCTGGGAATCCTTAGTGTTTGACTCGTGCGCTAGGTTTAGGTACAACCTCGCGACAAGTTTTAGAACAAAGCCAAAGCTAAAGAGCAGCGATCATGGATCTAATGAGGTTACTGAGAACAGATTTATTCTGTTTATGTGAAGAATTGGGTGTGGAGGTGGAGCAAAAGATGAAGAAATCTGAGATCAGTAAAGCGATTTCAGAGAGCGCAGAAGTAGAGGAAATTAAAATTGCGTGGGAACTGCTTCTGAACGCTAAGAGCGAGGCTGCAGCGAGAGAGGAACGAGAACGAGAGCTTGCTGCAGCGAGAGAGGAGCAGGAGCAGGCTGCAGCGAGAGAGGAACGAGAGCGGGAGCAGGCTGCAGCGAGAGAGGAACGAGAACGAGAACGAGAGCAGGCTGCAGCGAGAGAGGAACGAGAACAGACTGCGGCGAGAGAGGAACGAGAGCGGGAGCAGGCTGCGGCGAGAGAGGAACGGGAGCAGACTGCAGCGAGAGAGGAACGAGCAGCGCTAAAAAGGTTAGAGTTAGAGATGGAACAACAGCGATTAAACTCACAGAACAGTAGAGTTGGGACTCCGGTGCGAGCAAGTGAGACCGAGTCGTATCAAATGAAGAAGCTCATGCAGCCGTTTAAAGTTGGGGAAGACGTGGGCCTGTTCTTAGTGAACTTTGAGAGGACATGTGAGAAGTTGAGCTTCGCCCCAGAAACGTGGCCGCAACGGCTTTTGACTTTGTTGCCCTGTGAGGCTGCAGAGGTTGTCGCGCGCCTTAGTGCTGGAGACGCGGACGACTACGACAAGGTGAAGTCCAGCCTTTTGAAACGGTACCGCCTTTCTGCCGAGGCGTTCCGTCAAAGGTTTAGAAACGCATCCAAAAAGAGCAGCGAGGGCTACTCGGAATTCGCTTACGGGCTTAAAACCAATTTGATAGAATGGTTGAAGAGCGAGGAAGTGTACGAAAGCCGAGACAAGGTAGTCGAGTGTGTGTGCCTCGAACAGTTCTTTCGTAGCATTCCGCAGGCAGTCAAGCTCTGGGTGCAGGACAGGGTAGGAGTCGACTCTGTCGAAAGGGCCGCTGAGCTAGCCGAGGAGTACGCAACGCGTAGAAAGCTGAGCGGAGAGGAAAGCGAACCCGGCCGGAGCGATCAGCGCAAGACCTTCCGACAGGGAAACGGCTCGCGAGAAAACGGGCCCGAGAAGCCCGAAGCAGGACAAAAGGTCCCAGAAAAGAGCGCAGAACACTCGAACGGAGACGAGGCGCGGAAAAGCCAAACAGGGCAGTTCGAGGCTAGGAAGCCGTTCCTGTGCTACAACTGTCAGGAGCCGGGACACACAGCGGCCAGATGTAAGAAACCGCGGGTTGTGTTCTCGACCGTGACCGGTAGTGACGAGGACCTGGAGCTCCTTCGTCCCTATCTTCACGAGCTCCAGGTAAACGGAAAGCCGTGCAGGGTGCTTCGTGACAGTGCAGCGACGATGGACGTTGTTCATCCGTCGTATGTAACGACATCCGATTTTACTGGAAAGGTAGTTTGGATCAAGCAGCTGCTCGAAAAGCACAGTGTCTGTCTGCCTATGGCGACGGTAAGGATAACTGGCCCGTTCGGAGAGCTAGTGACAGAGGCGGCTGTCTCGCAAACAGTCCCGTTGGAGTATCCTTATTTGTTTTCTAACCGGTCAGAATTCCTGCTGCGCGAGAGGGGTCAACAACTGGGAGAGGGACTAGTTCAGTCAGGTACGAGGTCCAAATCGCGTCAGCTCGCCCCTTTGTTGACGAGTGATCCAGAGCCCGAGGCAGCTGTCGGGGAGCAGGCACTACCAGAGTTCGAGGCAGAGAAACGGGATGAGAGGGACCAGGTTGTAGAACAGCCTGACCTCGTAGCACTAGAAAGTGTACGCCGTCCCAACGAGCCGGCGGAAAAGGCGGAGGAAGACGGGATCAGTGAAAGATCTCTCGTAGCTCCGGCGTCACGTAACTTTGGTCCTCTGCTACGAGCAGACGGAGTGTCTTTGACAGTCGAGCAGAAGAGCGACCCTAGTGTGTCAGGGTTTCGCGGTACAGCTCAGGAGATTGCTAGGACCAATGTGACGGGGCATGAAAAAGGCGGATTGTTTTATCGGCGCTATAAGGACCGCATTTTCACGTCTAGAAATCACGTGAAAATCGATCACTACGACTTCAGGGCAAGAAAAAGGAAAGGCAAATTTAACGGCAATGCCGATGGGTTGAGCAGATTTTTCTGGTATCACCAAAAGCGGGAGTGATGATCTCAGAGGTCTCCGTCATCCACGGGAATGAGGATCAAAGTGGGGGCACTTCGTTAAAACCCCAACAAGACCTCACAAATTGCAAAAAGTTTTTGTCTTTTGTATTTTGTTCATAGTGACCTCTTTGGAAAAATGAGTTGTGTTTTGGCGACAGCGGGTCTCGATACCCGCAATTGTCCTAAGGTTTTAAATTTGTAGTTTTTTTGCAAATTTTTGTAATCCGTAGTCCAGTCTGGCGGGTCTCTGGCGAATTCCGAGCGTTTGGCTGCTGTGTGGCGTGGTGTTGTGTGGGACGTTTCCGCTAATGCCTCCGTTGTAAGAGGTTTGGGAGTTTGTTTGGTGCTTGCAGCGACTTCTCAAGGCCTACTCCAAGCCCACCTCTTCAGGCCAGCGATTGTACCACCGGCCTTTCGAGGTTTCCCTGGCCCCGGAGGGGCTGTTAAGAATGGAACCTTCGGCGACCTTCTTCCGAGTTTCAACGCGGCGGAAACGAGTCATGATCTGTCCGGGAACGTCGCCTGCTGGACGGGGCCTACGCGAAACGAGTCTCGAGGAGTACGGAACCGGCGCCTACGTGTCTGCGCCTGCGGAGACAGGTCTCGACGCGCCCGTGACGTCAACGGGACGTGTGTGCGTGCGTGCGGCTTGGTGCGCTCCGGAAGGGGAGAGAGGCCGGGCCTAACTGCGGAGACAGGTCTCGACGAGTCCGTGACGTCAACGGGACGTGTGTGCGTGCGTGGGGCTTGGCGCGCTCAGGAAAGGGAGAGAGGCATGACCTAATTGCGGAGGACCATGGCTACGACGCACTTCTGGCTACGACGCGGCGGACTTTGCTACGACGCACTTGACGGCGGGTTGCTGCTGCGCACCTGCTGCCCTGGCGGGGAGTGAGGGAGAAAACGGACCCTATATAAGGCGGAGCGCGAGGCTGCTCAGGAGTTCTCTCGGATTTGACGACTGTATCGCAACCATGTAATTAAACCGTTCGTTACGTTACCAATTCTCCCACCTCCACTGGACCCCTGGGTTCTTCACTTCGGGGAATGGTCGTCGTCACGAGCCAGGAAGCTCCCGGACGTGCGGCTCAAACCCCGCCTCTAACAACAGTCAACTAATTTGCTTCTCCTTATGGGCTCGAGCTGCCTTAGAACAAAATGTCTGATTTTGTATACAATAATACTATTACCTTAAATACAGTTAAGATTCTAGTATAAAAGCGGTAAAGGCAATAAAATAACATTAGTATAAATAAACACATAAGCACAAACAACGCACTTTGTATAATCACACAAACTTGTTATTCACCTTCCAGTGAAAACTAGAATATTACCACGCATATTTCCAAATGTCGACGCAACCGCACACGGATAACGACGAACAAGATGCCATTCTGTCACGAAAAACAAAAACGAAAAAAACAACCCAACTCCAGCACTTTACTCGCGTCCCACATGACCAAGAAAGCCCGTAAATAAGTTGTTACTCACCTGTCGATCATATCCACACGTCCCGCAATAGCCGTGGCGAAAACATTTGAACACGAACTTTAGGTCTCTCACTGTCGAAAGAGAAATCTATCGATAATCGACCAGTGTCATCGTTGGCTGGTTGCCACATATGTCACTGAAACCGTTGCAGGACTTGTTTCTCGAATCCACGTAAATGCCGTAGTATCAAGCGAACACAAATAAAACTACCTGAGATTGCGGTGACGATCAAGAAACCACAGGAAGGATCAAAAGAATCACACACACACACACACACACACACACGAGAGCAGCGAGCGGCAGCAGTGTGGGAGGCTTAACCAGCTTAACGTCGTCGACCCATCTCTTGCTCGCGTGCGCTCCCTGCAGCGATGACTGGATTTTTTTTCGGTTGCCTTCCTTCTCAAAGTCTCAGGGTTCCTTTTTAGACAGTCAGCAGCTCACACACAATGTAAATGTACCAGAGTCGGAGCCCGTACGAGGGAAGAAAACGTCGCAGCGGACCGGTTCATTCGAAAAGTGTAGGGATCTGCATGATTCAGTGTTGTACGGAACGGCGTTCCAAGGAACGGCGTTCCTGGAACACGTTCCTTTTAGGAGGAACGAAGGAACGCCGCCGTTCCATTTTCAGGGTGGAACTCATAAAATGTACTTTGGAGCAGCCACGGGAGCAGCTGAAACAGCTGTTTTGGAGCAGGTTGGGAGCAGCTAAAACAACATTTTGGAGCAGGCTAGGAGCAGCTGAGATCAGCTTTTTGCACTTCAGCTTGTGTCAATTAGACAAGCACGGGAGAAATGTCAATTGTGCTTAGCAGCACAGATGAACATGAGTGGTTAGGGACCTAGGTAGATGGGATAACAGTGTAACAGATACGAAAACTTGAAACTTTGTGAGCCTCACTGAGAAGCCAAAAAGCAAGTACCATGTGTTTCTGAAGATAGTATCCTTGATAATATCTGAGTGGCTTTCAGCTGCTCAAAATGCAAACCAGCACTGCTTATCGCACAATCCACACGTGCTCGACATTGTAATTATATGTGCGAACCACGTGACGTGCGTAAGCAACGGACGTGCAGTTGCGCGGGAAACAGAGCAACAAATTTCGAGTTTATACTACTGTGCAGCCCAATATTGAAGCAGCAGACTTCGATTAACGGAGCTATCGTATTCGACGCGATAAGCAGGTGCAAGGTTAAAGTATGCCGAGCAGATCTACCGCTCGCGTGAGAGCTGCTGGCCGGCAAGGTTTCGGATTGGACCAACTTCTAATGATGAAGTACTAAAGGAATATTTTGCTCATTTGTTTTAAACTGGCTGACATCCGGATCTCGGTCCACAGAGCCTCAGGCAATCTGACGCTTAACGACTCGACCTGACATCGGCTGACTTGCTTAACCGCTTATGCCTGAAGAATAACAATAAAGTCGCAGGCGGTGTAGCGCTTGGAATCCGACCCCGAGTTTTTTCGCGCGCTTCCGACTCGGGATAGACAGGCAGAATAAACAGAGCAAAGGATTGCAAGGTCAACCAAGCTAAACGCGCTCATTGTTGCCAATCGAGTCGATAGAAACCGAAACCCAGAAAAAAATTTTGGCGCTCGTTTTGCGATTTGGTGCATAATGGCGCGAGGTATTGACTATAGTCGGTTACAAGTCAAGAAGGTAGGAGAAGCTCCTCCCATAATCGTGATGCAACCTTTTGAAATCCATCCGCAGTCGAAAGAATAGTTCCTGGAAACACCCCTTGTTCCGCTTCAATGAATAGATAATGGCTACAGAGTGATGCCAACTTGTCTCCGACCCGACCCCCCCCCCCCCCCCTCCCTAAGAAGACGACCTTTGTATTCATCGGAAAGGAAACCGAGCCCATGAAAGTGGCCTTTGTATCCATCGGAGGGGAAGCTAATCCCCCAAAGTCGTTTTTGTTTCCATCGGAAACAAAAATTATCGGAAAACAAACAGCGCAGGGACAAGGACAGAGTAGAAGGCGGTAGACAACACACAGCGCTTCTACTACCGCCTTCTACTCTGTCCTTGTCCCTGCGCTGTTTGTTTTCCGATAATATGAATGACCAACTAGCCCACTCGTCAATACTACGGAAACAAAAATTACTTCTAATCTCCCTCTCGCGGCTTCCGCAACGCTAAGTCAAGGTCGAAAGATAAAACAAATATTCAAAGCAAGGCAAACCCCTCTCCCGCGTTGGCCACGATGTCACGGAAACGATGGGACGCTATTGGATGGGGAGGTGGCGGAGGGATATATGATTCCCTTTGAGGGGCATTTGCCGCTACCTTCTTGACTTGTAACCTACTATAGGGGTGTCGCGAACTTTTGTCGAACCGGATTTGAGGTCGAACTTTCGTGGTTCGACTGGGTCGAACCGGTTCGACGAACCTTCGAACTTTTCACCAGATTCGACCGGTTCGACTTCGTGGACAGTGTCGCCAGACCTTAATACAAGCATGCCTAGGTTTGGAGATTTTTTTTTCATGCAAAGGGTTATTTTAGTTTATGAACAGTTGCAATTAAAAGAAACCAATTATAATCACTGAGAAAGTTAATAACTTAATTTTTTTGTAGTGTATTAACGGAAATAACCAATAAGCGTTGCCCTTAAATGATCCCTTAGCCATTACCATCCAATCCGAAGCCAACTGGTCAGCCTGTCGCGCATGCGCACACGAGTCGAACCTCAATACAAGGTTCGTCGAACATTCCACTAAAAGTTCGAAGAAGTCGAACCTGGTCGAACTCGAACCTCGGCCGGTTCGCGACACCCCTACTGTGGTGCAGTTTCCGAAACATGGCACAGGATGGCGCAGACAAATGCGCCCGGCGGAAAATGGCGCAAATGGCGCAGCCGTTCCACCCCTGCATTTTACATCGCTGGAACTGGAACGGGAACGCGTTACATTTTTTTCTGGAACGGAAAGAGTAACGGCGTTCCTTTTTTTCCGTCCAGTGGGGTAATTTTTATTTTATTTCGAACAGGGAAATTTTGAAAGTACAAAAACAATATCTTTACGAAGTACAGGATCTCGTTACCTTTTTTGGCTACTAATCTTATAGATTATTTTGTGTGGTCCTCGCTTGCTAACAGTTTCGGGTGCAGGACAGCTGGTGGACATTGATTCTTTTTTGAGTGCCCCAAACTGCGGTACAAAAAGGAAGGCTTTTAGTCGTAGGAAAATACAAAGAAAGAGGGTTGTTTCAAACTCAGCTACTTTCTCTGGTTCCACGAATCCTCATACACCCAGAAATCTAAGGCCGACTACAGCCACTTGTGAACTTTCATAACAAGACCTAGAGTTACAACAAGATCACAGACTGCCAGACATCGAACGCACCCTTGTATCCCGAACATTGGTCACTTAAAAGATACACAAAAAAATAACCTTTATTTCTTCTCTTGTGCCCCACCTTCAAAATGAACAACAAATCCAACCTTACAAAGAAGTATTTGTAGTTTTAAGACTGACCTTCCAAAAGCCCTACCCTCTCCTCGACTTGCTCGTCATGCGGACGGCAGCATCGAGAAGCAACTGTTGTTAAGTTCGAACAAGGGACTAATTTGTTCAATTGAAACGTGTGAGGTTGCTGTAAAACGCTCGTACAATGTTGGGTAAAAGTACATTCGGCTCGTCTGAATCGTCCACTACAAACATGAATATGGTTAAAAGCTGAGATTTTTAACTTGTATATATCACCAAATGAAAGCCTGCTTCCGCTTGTTTTCTTCTGTTGCCCTTCCATAACGACATACAAACTCGTATATTGACTACTAATGGGATAGATAAAAAAACTCTGCTTGATTTAACTAAATATAGTAATTAGCAAAATACAAATGTAACGTATATGTAACGATACGTTCCATTTTTTAAACTGTAACGGGAACGAGTTCCTTTTTCACAGATGTAACATGTAACGGGAACGCGTTCCAAAAATCAGAAGGAACGAGGAACGAGCTTTCGTTCCTTTTATTGAGGAACGTGTACAACGATTGTACGTAGTCCCGCGGTTGCGGGGATAATCATAAATAAAAAAATTAGTACTTTCAACCTTGATAGAGCGTTGTATATTATGTTTATATTATATATATATAATAAATTGTACAATACTGCGCTTTTAAAACATATATTAATGTCAGATAAACGCTCACAAGCACCCCGCGCCGCTCGGCAAGAAACGTTTTTTCACGTCGATGCCACAAAAGTTTTCTCACGTAGTTGCGCTATGGACTTCCTTCCTCCGCCATTGTGACGTAACCACTCGGAGCGCTCTGGCCTTCTCTTCTAAGAGGTGTTGGGAGAGGACGAAAGAGGAGAGGGGAACGGAGAAACAGATTGATAAGCGCGCAGGGCAGCGCAAACTATACTTCGTTTCAGCTTGGGTCCAGACGCAGCCGATGCTACAAGTGCGAACATGCTGCCCTGAACAGTGCTTTGACTGCACGAGCGCGCGTGCTTGGCAGGGACGCTGAAAGCCCGGAGCTCGCGCTTGTAGCATCGGCTGCGTCTGGACCCAAGCTGAAACGAAGTATAGCGCATCCGCGTTACGGTGATCACGCGGACGCCCTTGAGCCAACACCGGGAGGAGAAACTCATGACGTCATCGTTCAATTTCGCTCTGGGAAGTACAAACAAACAAAACGTGAGAATGACGTAGACATGCCTCTGACGTAGTGGCTCAACGTTGGCCGCTCCAACTCCGTCGCATTGACTGCGCTGACGATTGCGCCTCACGTCGCACGCTAGAGTTGGCAGATTTCGGCGACTTGGCTCATTTGAAAGTTTGCTGGCCAGTTTACTAAATATAGAGACGGAATTAGATCGTAATATTTGACATGGGGTATTCCTATATTATACTGAAGAGGGCTGCATAGTTTTCTAAATATCAAAAATGAAGCGGAGTTGGCCTTTAAAATCTAGTTTCAAGCAGCAAAAGGAACTTTTGGAGCACGAACATGCACTTCGTTCTCATTTATCCCACTGTGAATACTACATTAAGATTCATCTGCTCGCCTGTCATAGCTGAAAGACAATGCCTGCTTTCCTTTCCCACCCCTCTCTAAAAAAAAGGGTGTCATGTGGTACACCCATAGGGGGTGTATGTGCTTGTCACATATACTACACCCTTTGGGGGAACACTTGCACACCCCAAATATGGGAGTACATGTACACCCGTTGGTGTGGTGCACATGTACACCTTTTTCTACAGAAATCTCACACGAAGCGAACACAGGTGTACCCCATTCAATGGTGTGCGGCTACACCTCTTTCTACACCCAATGAAATGAAAGGGAACACAGATGCACCCCGTTCGAAGGTGTACCATTGCACCGCTTCATAAACCCGCCTCACTCAAAGGGAACACAGATGCACCCCACTCAATAGTGTACCATTACTCCTCTTTCTATACCTACTGCTCTCAAAGGGAACACAGGAGCACCCCGTTCAATAGTGTACTGTTGCACCTCTTTCTACACTCACTGAATTCGAAGAGAACACAGATGCACCCGATTCAAAGGTGCATGGTCACACCACTTTATGCACCCGCTTCATAACTAACTTCATAAACCTATTTAAGACATCAAGGAAACCCTTAAAAAATGTATGCGCCCCGGTGATAGCAAAAAGGCAGGTAAACGGACACACGGGATTGTTTTCAAATCTCATAGAAGTTTATTAGACAGCTTATTCCGTAAACAAGTAGTACATACTTGCAAGCAATCCGTGATATGTGAAGGGGTACGAAGAAGCTGTTACACAACTGAGAAGATTACTAAGCAAACGAGAAACGGAAGTGAGTCTTAGGAAGTGTCTATTCTCCAAGCAGCCGGCAGAATTATTTCCACGAAATTCCACCAGCAGTCGCCATTCATTCATCGAACGACGTTTCATCGACGGCTGTACCCGCGAAGTGACGTGTACGGGGGGACAGGTTGGTTAACATTTTCGTAATGAGCCGCCGCAGACTGTCGGGACGAAGCGGCGTGAACGGGTGGGTTGAGTCGGTGAGCACGCGCCTCAGAGATACACGCGCGACAAAATGTCCCTACAGCGTGCATTTCGCGTAACGACGAGTGACGATGAAACGTTCGTGTCGATGAAACGTGTCTACAGAACGTGTATCAACGAAAACGTGTTTTCACAGAACGCCAGGAGATTAAGAAAGTCAGTATTCTACATGCAGTTCTCACATGATTGTAGTCAGCTAATGGCAGGCGACTGCCGATAGTATTCCGGGTAAATTATTCTCCCGGCTGCTCGAAAATAGACACTGCCTAATTCTAGAGGTAATCCGGAACGGAACGGTCAATTGTTGCAAAGGAGTAGGTTGGAGAGCACTTACGATGCAAATACCGGACTCGAAATATGTAATCCGAAATATACGTCGACACGGGCACTGCAGCACCACACAAAAACGAAAGGATAGGGGTCTGTGAAGATTCAACACGATGTGGCAGAAGCAGTAATTTGCCGAACCGAACACAAAACGCATCACATGAATTCCTTGGGCTTTTTTGAAGAAATCGCTTGTTGCCGATATACGCGTAGGACTTTTCAAACACTGGAAATCTTGGTACACTCGAATACGTTGTCGCGGACGAAATCTACGGCAGCCCCGCTGGTCGCAGCACAGCACACAAGAAACTAGGCCGAGAAGCAGACATTCCGAGGTTGCGGGAAAAGCTACTACGTTATCCGTGAAAACTTTACGACATCATCACGCTCCTGCCGTCACCCGCGCCTATACTTCGTTTCACCTTCCGTCCAGACGCAGCGGATGCTACGAGGGAACGGGACCAATGAAGCAGCGTCAAAAGTGCAAATCACTAGGCTTGTTCTGTTTATGATTGGTTCAGCGATGACAGAACACAGACAGAAACATTACGAACACCATGATGGTGCACTTTTGACGCTCTCTGATTCGTCATATAATCTAGTAGCATCGGCTGCGTCTGGACGGAAGGTGAAACGAAGTATAGACAGTGGAGTCGAGGGATGAAAAAGCCCCCGGTTGATTGGTCCGGCAACTGAGCACCTTCTTTCATGCTTTCAGCTTAGGGAGAGAAAGAAAAAGAAAATAGCAGCTCCTTCAAGGCCAAAAGGGGGCGCGCTCGCAAAGGCTTATCTTCAGGTGCAACCAAACAATGAACAGAACGAAAGGATTTGTCACTTATATGTCCTCTTGAAAGTTCGACCCAAAGTTAATAGTGCAGTGGATGCTACCCGTGGCCTTGGCCTTCAGGCAGGTGCCGTGCTCTGCCTTATCTCTAGCTTGAAAACTGTAGTCACGTGATCCTACCCGGAGACCCGATTGGCCTAATACAAGCATAGCGTCTATTCTACTGTCACTACCGAGTGTACAGGATAGCTCCATACTTCCTAAGAAACAGCCCAACCCAAAAAGTGACCCCCAAGAGGGAATCCAAGCACAAGCTGATCGGATCGCGTGGCTAGCGTGGGGGTGCACTGATACACCAAGAGGTTTTTAAGGGAGAGGAGGATGCTCATTGTCGGTGTACAAGTGCACTGGCTGGGTATCTGAAGATGTGGGGTTCTACCAACACCACCTAGACTAGGAGAAGGCCTCCGCACTTCTCCCCTGCTGCTCTCTGACGTCATCGCACCTTGCCCCAGAAATTCCAAAGCTCCTAACTATCTCGCCTCCCGACAGATGGCGCTAGCTGCTACACCGTCGTAGAGTAACTGCTCTGCAAGCAGAGCCTATACAGTTACTCTACACCGTCGTACTGGTCGTACGCGAACCGGGAGGAAGCCGTCGCCATTTTGCGGGTTGCTGACAGCACGTGCGATGCTTGTTTTAGGGGCGAAGCTCCTTAAGGCGTGGGTCTGTCCCTCCTAGTTGTGGGTATGTAGCCACTTCGAGGTTTAGTTTATGAATGGCTCAAGAGATGGCGTGTTCCGGAATTAACTTTATGTAGAGATGACAGATGGCGCTTAAAAAGGCACTCGCTCTTGGCGCTGCTCGTAGTTTAGCTGGATGGAGGCAGTAGACAAGGCTGCGGAGCGGAGAGCGCGCAAGGCGGCGGCAGCGCGCGCTCGCAGACAGAATCCAGCCGTGCGAGAGCGAGAGGCCGAAGCATGTCGTCAGGCTGCGCGTCGACGCCGCCAAGATCCGGCCGTGCGAGAGCGGGAAGCCGAATCGCGTCGTCAGTCTGCTCGGATAAAACTTGATTTGTATACACACACACACAGTGTTTCTCACGTCTTTACATGGCGATGAGTGGGCGAATTAACGGAAGAATCGCTGGTTTACCGACGATTCACTCCGGAGCTTCGCCCACTCATCATCATTCACCACGTGGATATGCTGTGACTTTTTCTGTCATCGTACGGCCGTTCCTTGTTGCAGTACCCGTTTTCGACGAACTTAGTTCGTTAACGAATGCATACTGCGACATTGGGCGGTGTTGTGTACCGAACTGTCGAGGGAACTACGACAATGGTCCCAAAGTTCGCTTGTTTAGCGGAATGGCAGCGGGCTGTCCGGCGGCGCGACGTCGACGTGGGGCTGTTGAAGGACCCAAAGGTAAGCTGCATCCAGCGTGCGCCTTCCGAATGGCCAATATGTCTCGTAATTATCCGAAGAAATACTAATTGGTGTTTTGTTTCTGTCACGCGCAGGTTTGCGAGCGTCACTTCAAACCGGAGCATCTGCGTACAACGTCCACGTAAACGGACTGCGATGGACGAACGATTGAAGCTCCCATGAAGTTGACGCGGCTAACTCCAGACGCCTTCACAGCCATTTTTCCTGGCTGTCCTTCGTATATCTCGGATGCGCGCAAGTAGCGAGAAGAGCCAGAAGTGAAAAGAAAGCGAACTGAAAATGAACTACTCCAAAAAACCATTCAAGAGTCCCTAACAGCGTTTGAAGAACAAAAACAGCACAAAGTTCACAATCTCTGTGAACTGATTTCTCGTGTTAACGAGCGGCGAGATAGGAAGTTTTGGTGTACAACAGCATGTGAAACGTGCCTCATCTTCGCCCACATCGAACCGGCATCGCAAGCCCCTGAGCTGCTTGTGTCTGTGGCAGTGTCACAGGATCTCTCCGTTCGCTCCGTTGGTGTCGAATGATGTGTGCATTCCTGGCGAAATTTGTGACGTTCGTGGCTGGATAACCTTCTGGACGACGTGGAGCGCTTCATTGAAAAGAAGGCCCATCAACAGGAGGACAAGGTAGGAAGAATGCTTGGACTGGCTTTCTCATTGCTCGATGACATTTGTGACGATGAGTTGCATGATGATGAGATGATGAGAAGCACTACCGCTATTTTGACTGACCTTACTTGTGATGATTTCATGTGACTGATTTTCATTCAGTCCACACATTCCATTTTTAGTGTAAATAAACATTCAATCATTGAACTTCTGTGCTGCACAAATTATGAACCAGGGTTATAATATCAGAACTATACTTGTTTTTATTGAATTAAGAGCCAGATTATTTGTAGAAAGCCGTGATAAATAGTATGAAATACTGAAGCTATAGGAATATAATAAACCTCATCATTTTCCTAACCCAATAATTTTTAGCAAACAAAAATACTGAGAGGCACACGAAAAGATTTCTGTAAGTCGGAAT
Organism: Ixodes ricinus; assembly: GCA_037355805.1. NCBI lineage: Eukaryota > Metazoa > Arthropoda > Arachnida > Ixodida > Ixodidae > Ixodes > Ixodes ricinus. The sequence continues at coordinate 235,452 of JAZHYW010029458.1, forward strand.
TTTTTGAGTGTACAAACGTTCGATTATTTTATGACCTGTACATCTTTTTATTAGACCTAATTCGCGACATATTTGGACCGCCAAAATTGAATACTTGGCAGTACCTAGATATATGCTTGTCATTAAAGAATTTGACACTTAGGGCCGGTTGCACCAACGTCGCTTACCTTAACCCAAAGCGGCGCTTTCCTAAGTCGGCTTAGCGCCCTAAACCGAGTTCGGATAAGCACGGGTTTAAATTCCGGTTGCACCAACGTTAACCCGGCTTTACAGACGCGCCCCTAGCTAAACGCTGGATTTGCGTAGAGGGGCAAGTGAGCGAATGAACGATTGGCGGAAAGGAATCACGTGATGTAAAACAAAAACAAAAACACAAAAAACTGCCGTAGTAGTAGTTGTTGACGTCTGCTTTTCGCTGTATTTCTTCGGTGAGTAACGAATTAAAGGTCTCCAAATTCAATCATTTTTTCGCTTAACTTTCAAAAACAGGAGTCAAAGCTTTAAATAAACACGAATGCTCTTTACATCTGTGATTGTGTGTTTAATATCGGTTGATAACAGAATATTTTGACAGTGACAGTAGTTTTCGTGCTCACATTGAGCCGTCGGGGGCCCCAAATCTCACCGAACGCGAGAAGGACTTCTACTCGCTACATCGCTGAAGACAAAACATCATCAAGAATAAGTGGGCAGGTAAGATGACTACTGAAATCGTCTTGCCTGAGACCGATGAAGTTCAAAACAGTGACGAACTCGCCACGGCAGCTGCGAAAATGCCCGGAAATCGTCGAATAGAAGTCGTCGAGAGCTTGCATCGACCGTACTCGTTGCTATCAGCAAGGTTACAGAACTGCACTGTACCGTCGTTGAACTGATTGTGTCAAACCCTTTGGTAATGGAACTACGTATAATTTGCTTTAGTGACAAAGAAAGAAGGTATAACTATCAATACATCAAAGCGATAGTACTGGTAGATCCATTGATGATGATACAAACTGTCAATTATTGAACACGCAAAGGTCACCCCGAACCATTTTTTATGAGTAATGCTATACGCACGAGCTCGTGCACTTCGGGCGGAAATGGCTATACGCACGAGGTGCGAGAACCGAGAGAACTCATGCCCGTCGGGCCACTTTTTTCGAACGGCGCGTGTACCACTGGGGAGCGTGTTAACCCAGCCCCCGCCTGCGTTCACGCCGCTTCGCGGCGACAGTATCGGCTGCTAATTACAAAACGTAAACAGTACACGCCGCTTCGCGGCGTCCGGCCGGCAACCCAAGCCCCGCTGTCCCCGATCGCACCTCCGGAAAGGGAGTCCCATTTAGTTCTGCGAAGTTTCGTCGACAACATCATCGCAAAAAAGAAATGTCGTAAACATCGCATTATGCCTCGACAAAACAAAATGTTCAGAAAAAAAAGAAAAAAAAAGTACCCCCACCGGGGATCGAACCCGCGTCCACTTGCTTACAAAGCGGACGCCTTAACCCCTACGCTACGCCATCTTTTTTTTTTTTTTTTTTTTGTAACAAGAACTTTATTTACAATAAATATGCACAGCAATTTTACACTCAGCCCTTTTGCACACTGTTCACCGATGTCTGTGGAGGAACGCCAGCTGAAAAGTTCCATCCGTTCGAACGCCTGCTCAGGCGGTCCCTGACGAAGGACGCACGTGGCCTGTGTTCTGGTACCATGGGAACTCCTCACAGCACCTCCGGCTGCTCACGCCGGTCTTCGAGCGTGCTCATACGTGCTCCCGCACACACCATGCGCGCCACGCCACGCTCAGCAAATAGTAAAGATAAAAGAAATGACAAGAAAGAAAAGATTACAAAAGGAAGGGGAAAACAAAAAGAAAAAAATGAAAAGAAAAGAAAACGGGCCTCCCACGCGCGCCGCCCCCTCACACAACAATCGAACCCTGCCCGCCAGAGAACAGCCGACAGCCCCGGCCACGCAGAAGCCGGCGCCCTGGGCTATGGCCTCCGGACTCGAGCTGTCTCCTCAGGCCCTGCCACTCGTCCGCCCCTCCCGCCGCCCCCATGCCAGTCACCGAGACCACCCAGTCCAGTTTAGCCAGGAAGTAGTCCCAGGTTGAACGCGCATCCAAGTGGCACTGCACCATTGCTGTGCGCGACTGCCAGATGGCGTGTAGTCCCAGCAACACCAACACGCTCGTCACCTCCGTCCTTTCTCCGTCACCGAGAAGGAGGTACTTGAAAGTACCCCACTCAACGTCAAAGGCCGACCTAAGGCGGAAGCACGTCCTCATCTCGTCCCAGAACAAGTAGGCGTTTGAGCACTCGACGAGGACGTGCTGGATGGTCTCGGTGTTCCCGCAGAGGTCGCAGTTGAGAGACCACGGCACGAAGACTCCCTTCCCGTGCAGCCACGACTTGACGGGGAGCACCTCCATGTGCATACGGACGAAGAAGTCCTTTGTCGCCGTGGGAGCGGGGAGCCGCCGCACGAACCTGAAGAGACGCGCCGCTCCGTCGGGAACTGGTGGCGGCCTGTACAGAGGCGGCGGAAAGGTCACTGAAACCGTGTCCCAATACAGTTTCCTCTTGGTGACGGTTATTAAGTAATCCCAAGAAAACAGGGCCGAGAAGAACTGAATGGCCTCTGCGATTTCGCTGTAAAAGCGCAGTGCCGCCGCTTTCGCCGTACGACCACTCGTGCTCACCATCCACCTCCCCAGGTAAGGGAAACCGAGGTGGTGCAGCGCGCTCAGGAGCGTGGGCTCCTTTGCGTCCCGGAATAGAAGGAACCGCTGCACGTTGAGCTTGATGACGATGTTAACTAGGCCGAGCCCTCCGCTTTCCTGGTGTAGGAAGAGGTTGTCGCGTCGCGTCCGCTCCCATGGCGACCTCCAAACAAAAGTGGCCCAGCTTCTGTGGATCTTCTTGGCCGTTACCCCCGGGCAGCAGACGGCCTGAGCCCTGTAGAACACGGCCGGGTAAGTCACGGTGTTGCAGACGTGGACGCGGCCGAAGACGGATATGTATCTAGCCTGCCACGGCGACAGCTTCGCAACCATGGAGTTGGCGGCCCCCTTCCACACTGCCGTCGCCGATTTCCCGGTGTCGATAGGGGCGCCAAGGTAGTTTCCGATCGAGGTGCTCCAGCCTATCCCTGCGAATCTTGGGGGAGTTGTGGCCCAACACCCAAGCCAAGCGCCAACCGACTTCTCTGGGTTAATCTCCGCGCCCGATGCGGCGGTGTAGACTTCCACGTGCTGCAGCACGGCTTCCACTTGTTTCTTTGACGAGCAGATGAAGGCCACGTCGTCTGCGAATGCCAAGACGCTGACGTCCTTCCCGTCTCCCAGTTGCAGTCCCCTGATGCTCTGGTCTTCACTTATGGCGCGGCATAGTGGTTCAAGTTGCAATGCGAAAAGGATTGGCGAAATGGGGCACCCCTGCCGGACCGATCTTCCTATAGGGATGCGCGCACCCTTGACTCCGTTGATGAGCAGCCGCGTGCCGATTTCTCGATAGCACAAAGCTATCCACTCTCGCAGCCTCTCTCCCACGCCGAAGTGATCCAACGCCGCCAGGAGAAACTTGTGGGAGACCCTGTCGAACGCCTGGCGGAGGTCGAGCTGAATCACAGCGAGAGGCTGGTGTCCCTCCGCGGTCGCTTCGCAGATGGTGCGCATGACGTGAAGGTTCCGCGCGATCGAACGGCCGCGGATCCCGTAACTCTGATGGGGCCCAATGATCTTTCTGAGGCCGATGTCCAGTCGTCTCGCCAGGATTTTCGCCAGAATTTTGTAATCGCAACAGAGTAAGCTAATTGGTCGGAAGTCAGTCGTCTCAGCGATGGGGCCCCTCTTGGTTTTCTTGGGAATCAAAACCGTAAAGCTTTCCCTCATTGACGGAGGAAGTAGTTTTCGTGACTCTATGTCATTAAACACCTCAGCGAGGATGGGGCTAAGCACGTCCGAAAACATTTGATAAAACTCTGCTCCGATGCCGTCCGGGCCGGGCGCCTTGTTCCGGGAGAGCTTTTTAATGGCCTGCTGCACTTCGGATGGCCTAATGGGGCAGTTCATTACGTCGGTGGTCTCGTCAGGCACGGTGGGCGATCCACGTAGGACAGACACGAAGGCGTCCTCGTCCAGCTCCTCCTCCCGAAAAAGCTTCCCGTAGGCCTCCTCAAACATGGCGGCGATCTCCTCTTGCGAGGTCGCGACGCCCCCCACGCCACGCACCTCCCTCAGGGCGTTTTCCCTCACTCTCCGTCTCTCGTGCGTGCGGAAAATCTTGGATGGCTGTATCTCTCCCTCGAGTGCTTCCACCCTGCTCCTCACCTGCGCCCCTTTATAGCGTTCCTCCAGAAGTCCGAGCAGCTGATCCCTACAGTTTTTTATATCCTCCCGAAAGGCCCCGGGGTCTTTTTCTTCTTCTTCTAGAAGAATCTTCAGGGTCCTTGTGAGGTGGTCCCGTACCTGGCGTGCCTCAGCAGCCCTCCGACGGCCGAATGCGGAGGCGGACTCTCGGAGCTGCTCCTTAAATTGTTCCCAGGAAACCGCATCCACGCCACACTCGGCAAGCCCTGCCAGTGCGTGCCTCGTTTCCCTCACAAACTCTTCCTCCTCCAAGACGCCGGCGTTCATTTTCCACGTGGTGTCTCGTCGTGCCCGCCTCGGCCCGGGCCCTCCAGATCGGAGCACGGTGGCGACGAAGCCGTGGTCAGAGAAAGGTACCATATTTGCGTCGTAAGATTGGATCCGATCACTGAGTTCGCTCGAGACGTACACTCGATCCAGTCTGGCCTGGGAAGCCCCTTGCCATCGGGTGAAGCGTGGCGAAAAGTTGTCCAGCACCTCGGTGACGTCGACGATGTCGAAATCACGCACGGCATCGCGAAGCGTGTTGGCGCCGGCGTCGGCTCTGGGGGCTGCTGATCCGCGCACTCTGTCCCGCGCATTGAGCACGCAGTTGAAGTCGCCGCCGACGATGAGCGCCGCAGGGGTCTCGAGAAGGGAACGAAGCTCCGTGAAAAAAACCCTGCGCTCGGTCGCGGTGCTCGGTGCGTAGACAGAGATGAGTCGGGTTAGATCGTTTCCGATGACGCAGTCAACCAGCGCGAACCGGCCGTCCGCGCAAAGGGCCGGCTCAACAATCCTGATTCCCGTGGTTTTCCTTATCAGAATGGCAGTACCTCCGGCGCGGTTCGCCGTTAATGTGTGTACACACCAAAAAACATTGCCGAAAAATTGCACGAAGCTCTTGGCCTTTTCTGGCGAACAGATCTTGGTTTCTTGTAAAAAAACTATATCGGCCTTCTCTTCATTCAGAAGGTCCATTACAAAGGTTTTGCGCTTTCTTGCAGTGACGCTGACGCAATTAAAAGTGGCTATTTTAAGAGACTTGGTGAAGAGGGCTAATTTGGTAAGAAGAGGAAAACGTTAAGCGGGCCAGGCCGATAGATTCTGAAGGGACGAGGAGGAATAATAGATCCTCTTACCGACCGGGTGGGGAGCTAATCCTTCTTGTGGAGGGGAACCGCGTCAAGCGACGACACGTTCATCTCCCGGGGCAGGAGGCAGGAGCGGTCCCTGCTCGGTTTTCTTGGTCGGATTTCGGGCTCTGCTTCGCGTCGCCCTGGCTGTGTCCTTGGGTGCGGCTCCATCCGGTCTCGGCTGCGACTCCACTGGAGCGGCTGTGAGCGCTGGCGGGCCGCTTCCCTGCGATTCCTCCGGCGCCGAGCCGGGAACTTTTCTCTCCTGTGTCCCTTCGGTTCCGGTGCTGGCGGCTGGTGCGCCGTCCGAGCCTTCTTCCTCGCCGTTCGGGCCCTTCTTTTCCTTCTCCTCTTCCCGGGCTCCCTCAGCCGACTCCTGCGGAATACCTTCTGTTTCGGCCTCTCTTTGCGCGGTGTCCGTGCTGCTGGGCGACTCCATAGGTTCGGCCTGTGGGAGATTCGGTGGCCGGGTGTTCGTGCCGCATTCTGTGCTTTCTCCGTCGTCCAGCAGCTCGTTGTCCCGTGCCGCATCCGCGTGGCACCGGGTCTTCGCGGCGTACGTGGGCACGCATTCCGCCTCCCCGTGGCCGTAGCTCCGGCATTGGCGGCACCACGGCGCCCGACACTGCCTCCGCATGTGCCCCAGCTGGTTACACCGGAGGCACCGCGGCGGCCTGCCTGGCACCGACACTAGCACCGCATAGAGGCTGACGCTTGTCTGTTCTGGTAACTCGTCCTTCGTGGTGCCCTCCTTGAGCACGATGGTGACGGAGCGGGTCGAAGTTTCCACTTCGTAGTTCCCACTCGGGGATTTCCATATTTCCCTGGATATCTTCACGATCGTCCCGTAGTCTTGGAACGCCGTACGGATCTCCCCGTCGGTCACGAAGGTCGGGAGCCAATGGATGCGAATCCCAACCTCCGTGACGTTCGAATCGATCACGAGGCACCTTTTGCCCTTGATGACGAGCTCCTTGGCGGCAACCAGCTTTTCCTTGCTCTCTCTTGAATCCATCGTACATACCCACACGTGGTTGTACTGGAAAGCTCCCAGCCCAACCACGTGCGCCATGCCGATGACCTCCTCCAGCACGTCAGCAAAATCCTGGGTTTTGTAG